>JABUQX010068036.1:47500-70481 GCA_015478945.1 Trachelipus rathkii
CTTGGCTCAGAATCCGCGTACTAGCGAATGGACCTGGCCCTGCTGTGTCGCTTCCTGTAGAGACAACATTTTTTTCATTCCCCCAGACCAGTGTCTATAAATAAGAGATTTGTAGTACATATTACATAGACGCCGCGTGCGCCCGCAGGCAAGACATTAATTTGGCCGGCGTAAATTTACTTGAGGCCGCCGTTGGACGTTTTTGCAGTCGGACTCCGGGGCGTAGCGCAAATATTTACCCAGCGCGACAACAGCAGAAAATGGTAAGAGTGTGGTTGAATACTCAAAGTATGTACACCTACTGTCACATAAGAATTTCTTTTTCAATATACTATTGTTGGGAGGTTCTCAATCTCAGCATAATGTTGACATATACTTTACTACAAGTGGGATGTTAGCGAGTAATTTCTTTTAAAAACATATATCTTTTTAGGGAACATAGTCGCTCCTTACAACGCATGTCGCAATCATTTCAAGTAGTAATCAAAATAGATTAGTCGTTTTATTTATTCGAATTAGCCTTTGGTTATATTATATTTACTCGTGTGATTGTACATTCTCTCTGCTATGAGCATTGCTGTGCTTTAGTATCTCTTCGATTTTCACATTCTTGGTTTGAAGGCACTGGCTAATATTATTTCAGGACATAACAGTTTACATTATTTAACTTCAAATGTCGTTAGAATAGTAACTATAACTATGAGACCATATGAGGTGTTTGTATTTCAGGTCCTTAAATCCCAAATTAGTTTTGTGATTTTAGTTACCCTTTGTTTTGTCTTTTTATGCATTCTCTATAGCTTGATTTATACATGCTTTAACTCACTGCCTAGTTACTGTCTCTCTAAACGTTGTATGTGCTTTACTGTCTTTAAAGCATTCTTTCTGTCTCTTTAGATGTATGGGCGTGTTAACTACGCTGATCTTAATTTATTTTGACTTTTTTTTATTCTTCATATATTTTAGTCTTATGATATCTTTTATTGACTATATTTATCTTTTTATTTTGTATATTGTAATGTACAATTGATATAGTTTAATAATCACACAGAGTTCTGTTGTATTAGACGTATATAAAAATTTAAGTTCTATAATAATATGAGTACGAATAATTTTATTTAAAACATGTACTTTACTATTTCTTTATTTTTATGTTTATAATTAATCTCATTTATTACATTATATATCGACATTAACGAGATATTTTTTGCGCGCATAAGATACGAGTATAACATTGTGACGTTGATCCGAGTTTTTTACTAATCATCCTGGCGTACATGTCTTTGCTTATTAGCATAGGTTGGCCAGGATTCATGGTTTCGGTGATGGTCTATTATATAATTCTTCCTTTTCTATTTCACTATATAATATTTGTTTTATATATATTTAGGAAAATAGGAGATTATTCTGTACACTAGTAATTGTCTTGCTGTTAGCAAGATAGTATGGTGTATTATAATGCGATTTGGGATACTCAGGATAATAATTTAGATATTATATTAAAGAGATGTTTTATTGATTAATTAAGTTGTTCTATGAGGATATAATACGAACATATTATTTGGTTATGGGACTATTGAGATATCAATTTATTAAATGTTTAACATGATGGAACTTATTTCAATATATCTATTCATAGTATTTGGTTAGTTCCTTAAATAAAGACTCGATATTCATATCTTAATATGTCAACAATTATAGTTAATATAATCTTCGTGAATATAGCAAGTAAGGCGATCATCTTTTGTTTGTAGTGGTATGCGACTCTGAGGTTTTAATTCTTCTGCTGTCTTTTTACATGGACTTCTAATTGATATTTATTTTTTAATTTATTATCGGATAAAGCTTAGCATATGCGTTATTTGTGTTTTCTCTTATTATATCACGTTCTCGCAGTTATTTTAATCCATTGTGGGCTTTGGATGCATCTACTAAAAAAATATGGATTATTCTTTAGCCTTATTTTTCCTTAGATGTTCAATAAACCGTCTGTATTAAGCACCGCTGAGCACGAAACCGGACAGTAAAATTAACGATGTAGCTCAAGGTTATGTATTTCTTTCGTTTTATCAGAATTCTAAGGTTTAAACGGTTCCGGTGGTACAAACGAAGTTCCAGTACGTAAAAGAAGCTTTAAGAGGTTACTTAGCACGCAGTTGATGTTCCTATTCTGAAGTTAAAAGTAGCTCTCTTTTTTGGAAATTTTTGGGTTTAAATATCTGGATTTCCTCATCGTATATAAGGAGTTTTAACCGACATGAACTGGCGGTTTCATAGTAACAAAAATCAAGTTCGAAGCATGAAATTTCCCTTGGCGTTCCTATAAAGTTAAGGTGAATTTTTAGAATTATTCTTTTTCTCTCTATACATACTCAATTATGATCACTCATTACACTCAATTTTCGTAAGTATAAAGATTAAGTTGCTGATCCTGTCTACTGATTTAGTATTTTTTTTTATGAGAATTTTTTAAATTGTCAAAACACATTTATGATGTACTTTTGACAATTTTAGTTAATATAAACTACATAATAGTGTTAAACATAAAAACAAAAATATATTTTATTTTTAGAATGACGTATCTCTTTTCTCCTATACATAATTTTATTATTAGTAATATATATATATATATATATATATATATATATTATATATAGTATAAGTTTCTACTTTGACTCAATTGGTTCAGGCGAGCTTTCTTGGTCCTTTAGACAAGAGATTCCCTCTCAGTATGAGTTCGAGTTCTAGTTCGGCCATGTGAACGGACAAAAAAACATTTTGTTGAGGAGATTTTTTGGAATTTTATATTGGCAGTTCTCAGATGTGTATTCTATCTAATAACAACTTACTACAAATAGCCACAATAAGAACAGTCTTTTCAACCCTTACTTTTCTCATATGCTTCTGGGCTTGGAAAAGCGTGTATCTAGAGCGACATAAAACACATGCTCTTCGATGGGGCATTCCGACTAGTAGCTGAACGCCAGGGCTTGTATCGCCTAATATCTGACTTTATGGTAGGAAACATGAAAACACTTTCCTGGACCAATGTGATCGAGGATTAAGAGGCTGATGTGGTAATAAATAAATATAATTATATCTATATATATTTATATATATTATATATCTATATTATATATTATATTTATATAATATACTATTATATATTAGTATATTTATATATTATATGTATATATAATATATATATTTATATATTAATATATTATATATATTAATTTAAATTGATTATAATTTTAATATATGAAGTTACAGTGAAATTTAATCCTATTATTGTACTTGAAAATGATATCCCTAATTTTTTTTATAAAAAATTTTAATGCATGTTAAAATATACCCAATTGTTTTTTTTTTTTGTTGATGCTAATAGTTTGTTTAAAGTTGAATTAATTTTGTAAAGGTTTAGTGGGGGGGAAATGGGGGGGATAAAAACTTTAAATGTGTAAATTTTTTAGTGGAAATATTTTTTATAACAGGCTACCATTAATTCGTCTTCTTTCACTGATTCTAACGATATATAATACATCAATTATTACTATTGTTGAGGGGAGGATATAGTGTTTTTTTGATTTGGGATGAGCCCCCCCTACAAAATTCACACCATTATAAATTAAAAATAAAAGTCCATAAGGTTTAAAATTTTGAACCATGGAGTCAGTGCCCAAGAACCTTATGCACAATTTTTATTAAGAAGAGCGTTGATGGTGTGGGCGTGGTGATTTGTCAGGACTTGACCTTATTATTTTTTTTAATATAACTCTACATTACTACTTAACCTCCACTGGTAATAAATTTTTGCCATTTCTTAAATTTGATTAACTAACTTGGGGTACTATTCTCTAGTGGTTTATATGGAATAGTGGTATATAACCCATTTTTAGTGTAGAGTCAGATGAATTAATTAGTTTTCAATGACAGTGATATAGTGAATAGTATGCAGTTATGATATATTTTTTTCAATTAACTTTAATCCGCGTTTGATCTTCATAATTTGCATTACATATTTACCAAGTGCGATGGAATAAATTATATGAATTCTTTGTGTGTGATGTGCGTATTAATAGGGTAATAATATATATATAATTAAAAATAAAATTTCATTTTAATTCAATTCTTGAATATTTTCTCTGATTTCTTTATTTCCTTAATAACTAGTTGAATTAGATTTGCAAGAAAGCAAGAGTCATGATTTATATTTTATTATTTTACGACTAGTTCGTACGTACCCTCGACATCTTCAGAGTTTTGATTCTAACATTTGAATGATTTATTACTAATTTGAAAATATTTAAAATTAGTTTTAGTTCATATTATATCTTATTTAGTAAATATGTTGACTTTGTTAATGTCTGGTTTTAGATGTTTTTATGTAATCTAAATGCTGGTGTTATTAATAAAATCTAACAGACTTACATAAGTTAACGTATTGTCACTTAATTAAATTAAATATAAAGATCAAACAACATTCTATTTGTTTTTAATTTTTTAAATCTTGTATTTAAATTTTATTAAAAAATGTTAGAAAGAACTTGGATGTTAGGTTTCGGTAGATTGGTGAAGAAATTTCTTTTAATTGGTATTGAATTTGAAAATATGCTTTCTATTCTAAGATAAAGAAAATTATGAAATAAGGAGAAATAATTTAGAGGAATTGAGAAGTTAAGTAAATTATAACCAATTAAGACATAAGGAGAATTTTTAATAATTATATAGCTATCCTTAAATTTTTAGTTTAAGAATAATGGTTCGATGATGAAAATTATTAAATAATTTTATTATATTTTAATTATTTGTTTTTTATTTTTTGTTTCATATGGGTGTGATGTCATTGTTATATGTGATGAAAGATGTCATAGCTATCAGAAGGATACTTATATTATAATTATTATTTTTAATTATTATTATTATATTATTATTAATTATTTTATTATTTATTTTATTATTATTTATTATTATTATTTTATATGGTTACTTCAACCAGCACAACAAATAATTATAGTATTCCATGCATTTGAGTTAAAGATATTTAAAATTTTAAAAATGTGTCGGAAAAAGATTTCACATTTGGAGCTTATGATTAAAATTTTGTATTCGGAGCACAATTGTAATAAAAAATTAGAATTACTGCTCTCTAAATTGGAAGATTGATTTTTGTGAACATTTTTTTTTATTGATCAAATAATTATAGGCATTTTACAGTAGGAGTGGTTTCTGATAACTTTCAAGAGATTGAATTAATTTTAATTGGGTTGATGTTATGACCAAAAAATGTGAATGTGAATATGATAAGAGCCTGACACGGTGAGGGCTTCTTAAACTTCTCTCCAATGATTTATTTTGAACAAGAGCCAAGACCTCAAGGGAGTAAGGTAATAACATTTTCAAATGTGCACTATCTCACTCTTTTCTTTTCAAATAGGTACATTTATATTTTAATTTCTAAGCATATTTGCTTAGTTTAAATATTATATATATATATAGTATTATATATTATTTATATATTTATATATATATAATATTTAATATATATTAAATATATATTATCTTAATTTATATATATTATATATATATTATTATATAATATATATGTGTGATAGGAATGAATTCCGCACCGCAATAAATGACATCCGCATCCTCTTTTGAAAAATGGGGATGTTGAGGATGTTTTCTACATTTTGATTAAATCCATATAAAAATATATTATTTGTAAAGTAATTCATTTAGTTTCATGGGAAATATTGTAATTTTGAATTTCGTTTATATTATTGTATTTCTAATTTTGGAATTTGAGTTTGTTTCAGTTAGTTCAACATTTAGTTTTAATTTCTTAATGTGAATGATGTTAGTAAATACACCTTTTGATGATTTTATGTTGTGAGTTGTTTTTACTTTATAAATAGATGAGTACCTTTGACGAATTAATTACTGTTTTCTTTGGAGATTGTGTAAGTTGATGAAATCACCATTTCACTAAACGTGGAAGGGTTCTATAAATTTTGTTTCTTTGGAGATTGGTCAGTACTAGCAATTTATTTGGCCTATATTTTTTATATTTTAGATCTGTCATATCATCATTGCCAATTCAATCCTTGATTGTAAGGGAACAATTTTCATAATTAATAAAATCTGTATAAGTCAAGGGGTAGTGCTATTCTAAAGTATTTTTAATATTCTTTTAACATTTTTCTTCCCTGGACTTCACTTTGCAATATGTCTTAATATGTCTTAAAATATTAATAAAAGATGGTAAGTTATGATTATAGTTCTTTTACAGATGGACAACTTAGGGGCATGCTAGGTGTGAGAAAGATTGATTAAATAAGAAGAGCATATTAGAGAGTTGTGTGGGTGTGAGAAGGGGTAAGAAAGATAAAACGTAAGTAATGTGACGCAGGGCATTTGCATCCGATGATAGTTGGTTTTTAAAAGGAATATTTGTGCGAGTGTGTTGGAAACCGACTGGCTGGAAGACCGAATAAAAAGGAGAGGAATGTAGTTTGGCAGAGGCGAGAAAAGGTGCATATATGAGAGAATGCGGGGTTTTTTTGTGGGGGGAGGTTGGTGGCCCAACTGTGTCCCACTCCAATCCCAAAACTTTAATGATGATTTTATCAACACCAGCCTTATTTATCTTGCACTTGGCGTTCGCAAGTTGTGATGAGTCCCTTACCAATAATGGTAAGGTGGGTTTTATTTGACTTTTTGTTTTCTTCTACTGCTTTTTTTTTCTGATGCAATGTAGGGACATTACAAGGTTTGGGATGAAAATGTAGATGAGGATATAATATATATATAGATATTATATTATATTATATTATATATATTTATATATATATATATATATAATATATATAATTATATATATATCTATATATAATATTATATATATATATATATTATTATATATATATATATATATTTATTATAGTGCTGTTTAACAAAACCCAGCATTTGTTAAATACAAACCATTGATGTATCTGGTAAATATGAGGTTGAGGAAAAATTTCGTCGCGGGTTTATCCATCTAGTGAAGTGGAAAGTTTTATATATAGGTTCGAAGCAATTTTTGTAATTGGAATGTTCAACTGGGATGGGGTTTGTGGGGGGAACAAATATTGGAACTTTTGTTTTTTATTTTGATTGCTTCTTTGTTTGTTTTTTTTCATTTTTGAAAAATTTCAAATTTCAGATTCTCTGAAACGACTTTTCATGACTTTTAATGCTTCACTGCATTAAGAATTTATAAAATTAGCATAATATTTTGAATTTCATTCCTGTTGGTTATTCCCATCCTTGATCTCATTCAACACCAAATTTCATGAAATTTCACCCGATTTTGTTATTTTTAAAGCAAAATAAAACACACTATTTCAAACGAAAAAAAAAACAATTCATAAATTATCTGAAAATGTGCTGTATATGCGCTATACTCCTATAACATGTGTATGGTTGTTTTTTCTATTTCTGTCAGGTTGTGGGGTCGCGAAAACCTCAGCCAGAAAAATGTAAAAAAAAACCATTTGTAAAAAAAAAACCATGTGTTTTTAATACAAAAAAGTTTAAAATTTTTTTTTTTTTTTAATAAAAAGTTGTAGCAGATTAACAGGGTGCAGTGAACTGCAAAAAAAAAAAAAAAATTTTAAATATATAAATAACTAGATTTTTTTGATTTTTCTTCAAAAAAAAATTTTTTTAAATTTTTAATTTTGTGATTTATAAGGTCTGTGTACGAAAATAAAAAAATAATTGTATAAAATTTGATCACCTACTCTTTTTGATAGTACAGGTTTTAAGTATGTATACACATATAAAATGATATTGATAGCACATTTCAATTAAAAAGTTATTTAACATTTATTGAACGGGGGCAATTTTACAAGATTTCATTCTATTCCCCACCCCACTCACCTTGACTGGGGGGCAATTGATAGTTACCACGGAATCAACTCGGAGCATCAGAAACCATATAAACATACCTTGACAACACAAAACTAAAAGTGCTCATTTTTTATTCATTCTTCTCACACCTAGCATGCCTAAGATTGTCCATTAAAGCAAAAAACTTAGATCTATATTTATTATTCCAGACCATAGTCACTGCTATACATAAAAGGTAACAACATACCCTCATGTAAGGCTCTAGCGCAACTCAAGAAGTAGTCTTTACATTCCAACGATTTAATTGCACCAACCAGCCATCCTTCTGCCATTCACAACTTTCCTATACCTCTGCTCATCCGTTCTTCTCATCAACCATACCTAATATTCTACTCAGACACTAGTTCCCGCTGTTCATCATCTAATAACTTCACACTGAGGACTGTCTCCTCACAACCATACTTACTCTTATCTACGTTTACTTTCACCCCTCCTTTTACAACTCAACTCTACATCCCTCAACTCTTTCAATTCGCCACACAGAACCAAATCTCGCATCATAATAAGGTAGGGATCCTCCATACTCTCTATTATCATATTCTAAACATTTCTGCATCCACATCGAATTCTTTTCAATAATCCCCTCATAATACACATCGAAATAACCAGGAAGACATAAAACCTGTTCACTTGCATTAATCTCAACATCCATTGACACATTTATTTCTGACCGTTCACTATCAGTCATACATATAATTTGATCCTATTCAGAGCCTACAAAACAATAGTATATATATTATATATAATATATATATATTGATATATATTATTATATATAGTATATATATATATATATATATATATAAGTATATTAATATTACTATATATATATATATATTAATTATTACGTATATATATATATATATATATAATATATATTTATTATATATATATATTATATATATAATAATATAATATTATATATAGTATATTATATATATACTATTATTTTTAACCCTCGGTCGCGTAGATAGGGCCTTGCCGTCAGCGTGGTTTTATATGTAAATTATTATATATATATATATAATATATATAATATATATATTATATGTTATTATTATTTTTTATATATTATATATATTAGGTTTATGTAGTATTGATAGGTATAAATAGTGTGTTATTATGCGTGTATGTGATGTTGTTACAGTTATAACCATTGGCATTTGATGGATGTAGATTGAGCTATGTATGTATTTATATTATGTATGCTGAATTGATTAATGTATTTATATATTTAATTTATGATTTTTATTAGGTGATTTATGATTTTGTGAGTAATTTAGTGGTGTTGTTTAGTAATAGTTAATATTATGTTGTTTCGCATGATGTCATATGGTAATTTTGTATCATTATATATTATAGTGCTCTTTGTCTTCAAAAGTGATAGATGTAGATAGAGATTTATTAAGTATATAAGTATGTATATTTTTGTTGGTGCAGTACGTGGAAGTAGGATAGGAGGAAAAAACGCGCATGTAGTAAAATGAATAATAGTTCTCGGTCCTCACAACTTTATAATCTTTAGTTGAGGAACGGTCGTGAGCACGATTCTGAGGAATCTCATACGATGAAGTACTGTGGTTATGTTCGTCGATAACGTTGAGTGGTCGTTGTTTAGATCTGCGGCATAGCAACACGGTGTTATATGCCTGGTGTCTCATAGTTAAACGCACTTGTGCGGCGTGTTTCTCTGTATTGCTGACTTTACTAATCTTGTATCTCTATAGATGATGCAAACTCATAATTCGTCCCTTGGTTGTCATGTCCTGATGTTAGAACTCTGCCAAATATTGCATCTTTTGTTTTTTTTGCGCGTAAGAATGGTCGGTGGTTGATGTTCCAGTCACAGTCACAGTGGGCTATACAGTTCCCTTATCTAAGTGGAGAGCTTATCCAATCCATCGCTTTGTATTCCAGCTGGTTCCAAAGTAATCAAATTACAGAAGATGCTCTAGTGATCAAGTTTGATTTCTATTGTTTGTGTTCTTCACGATGTTGATACGGCTTGGAGCGATGATAAGTACGCTTTTTTTCATTTATAACAGCATTTAAAGTCGGATCTTAATTTGCGACGTGTCTATTGCGCGCGTTTTCCTTATTTTAATAGTATGTTCTTCAACGTCTTGGTTGTTAATCATTGGATAGGGGTACTTTCGTGAATGTGGATATGAGTTGACTGTAATTATTAGTATTTGTGGACTATTGGTTGTTAAAGCTTAGGAACTTGCTAGACTTATTCCTATGACCCGAGTGTTCTACTGACTAGATAATGAATAACATTAACAGTAACAACTATAATCATGAAAACCCATCGCCTCAAAGACTTAAGTCTTTTACATTCACAATGTTTTTTAAGCTGTGCATCTCCAGACGCGGTGTATTCCTGTACCTAATATTCAAGCCGTTCGTTATCATGCTGATCTACTGCTGGTGTCGATTCATTCCTCTGTTCATTGACGTGGCTATTATATCATGATATTGTTTAACTCTGATACGAATGTGTGGAAGTGTCTCTCAGTTGCTTACCTATTCTACATTTTCATTCATTTGTCTTATGTCGTGGGACTCTCTCGCTCAATATTTCTTGATGCGTAATTGCTCGCGTTATTATAAGGGCCTAATCTGATCAATTTTCTTTGAAACCTTCTTTTTTTTTTTTAACATGTAATTATTGACACTCTGCTCCAAATTCCTCGTAGTCCATGCTTTCTCAAGCTTCGTTCAGATTACCAATAATGGCGGTAGAAGAACACACTTAACGTCAGTAGTTTATATGGTTGGGTGATGTATCTGTTAGATTGCGCTTAATGGTAGAATGTTCGGCATTTACTTAATAATGATATGTATATGTGTTAAAGATGAATGTAGTGTGGGTAATGTATTTTATGATGATCGCTGTTTTTTGACGAATTGCTTTGTTGGCTCGGGTCGGATTGGGAACACGATTATATGGCAGGATTGACGCAGTATGTGGAATTGAGTTCTTATATGTTGTGTGTGTTTTTGGATGTTTGTAGGTGGGTAGTTGTTGTTTTAGTGTGATGAATTGGTCGGTGTGTTTGTAGAGTGATTATTGGGCGGGGGGTAGTATAGTTAGTCTATGTGTAAAGGAGGCGATAGCATATGTTGTTTAGAATGTTGCTGGGGTGATGTCTCGTTGCTATGCATACTTAGAGATAGGATGAAATATGCTAGTAAAGGATGGCTTCGGGGTAATGTGGAGGTGTTAGCTTAGTGTGAGTTTCTATGTTTATTATATAGATCGTGTTCGCCCAGAGGTATATTGAGGGTTTTTGATTTGTTGGATTGATATTGGTAGGATATATTTTCTTTTTGTTCCTTTTTAATTTCCATCATGTAAATTCCCAACACTATCTCTAATTTTTTAAATCTTTATGCATAGAATGTTAAGTTAATCTTATTTGGGGTGGTAGATAGTTGTGGCTTAGCGTCGATTATAGTTGTCTGCCTTGTCATAGCGATAGGTATAAGTTTCATTAAGCTTACGATTGTGTGTGCATGATTTTCCGCTGATATGATCGGTTCATATTCTTGATTGATTGTTCTTTAGGCTAGATATTGTCTGTAATGTTCTATCTCTGTTTGGTGTAGCAATACGTGGATGGTTGTTTGTATACGTGAGTTTTTAGTGACCAATATTCGAGGAAGCCTTATGAGATTCAGTACATTTATCTATTAACAGTGTGTGGCATAGTATGGAGTGTTTATCTGGTGGGTCTTGCAAAGATGGACTATTTTGGTCCTGAATAATTTGTTTTTTCTGTTTTTCATTTGTTGTTCCTCATTGAAGGGTTTTGCTGATGTTGCTTTTTAATGGTGAAAATTAATCTTCAATATTACATAAGTGTCTTAGTTAGAACCTTTGTTCATGTCAGATGTTAACGTTGATTGTTTAGTGCGATGTATATGATTTTATATTGTATAGTTGTTCTTTGTGTTGAGTGGGTTGGGCGGAGTGGTTGTTTGTAATCGCAACTGTTTTGTATCTGAGTGGAAGATAGTCATGTAACTTATATCTTGTATGCGTGTATAGATAAGTGTTATCATGTCGAAAACTAAATGATTTTTCCTTCGCATGATTTGTAGTTTTATTTAATCTTCCTTACTGTAGTTGGATATAATCAGTGTTAGCCCTGAGACTATTCTAGGTGATGGTTAATTTTGGGCTTATGTATTTTGTCCATTAATTTCCGTGTTGTTTAGGTTGACGCTATATTATCGTGCACTTGTGTTATGTATATTTTGTATTGGTGGTTTTAGTAATTCGGAGGCTATGTAAGTTCTTGGATTCAATGCTGTATGTGCTGTGTCGGTTTTATTTCACTATTTAAGCTAGTGTAATAGTTCGGTAATGGAAATAGTTTTGAGGTAGTACAGAAAATTTTTGTGAAACCTGTAGATCAGGGCATCTTTTGTGAGGAGTACTGGTGTTAGCCATGCTAATGTATGAATTTCTCTATAGCTTAGTCGTGTTCATGTAGATAAGTTGAATAGTTGTAATGTGTATCACGAGGTGTTATAATATGCATGATTTTATATATGGTTGGAGTGTGAGATCGCGTGTTCAAGGATTAAGAGTGTTTCGTTGTGTTAGTTTTTGGTTAGTACATTGGGTTGTAGATGTGTTATATAGTGTTGTTTATTAAGTGTGTTGTTTGAAAGGTGGAGTTTTATTTATATATTAATAGTGTGAGAGTGTAGATGTATGGTAATATCTGTGTTATAGTTAGCTGTTATGGAGTCGATATGGGGATGTAGGGTGAGTAGGTATGATGTTCACTGGATGAGTTATTGTATGTTTTATCTGTGTGTATGTAGACATATATATTTATATAGTAATATTATATTATATTAGTAGTATAATTTGTATGTAGTTGTAGGTATATATATGTATGTGATACTTTGCGATTGTATATTTACAGATTTGATATATAAGTAATAGGTTTAGTTTATATTATATACGGTTCAACTAGGATTATCGTATTGATTAAAATTATTATATATATATAATTGTGATAGAAGAGTTATCTGATTATTTAGGTATGGTTAGTAGGTTATTATGTTATGGGTGGTGGGGTATGATGGGCTGTTGGAAAGGATCGTGTGGTGCTAGGGAATATTTATATATCTACTTTGTGGAGTTGGAAATATGATATGGTAGTGGTTTATGTTATAGATTGTGTATAGGTGTTGGGTATAAGGTATTTGTTGCTATGATGTATAGGTTATTTGAGATTAAGTATTCAGTTATTATGTATATATATATGTTAGATGGTGAATTATATATTGTTATTGGTACGTGTGTATTAGTTAAGTTATGTAGTTGGGTGTGTTGTGCGGTGTTTGTGTATTGAAGGGTGTGAGGTGTTTATGAGTTGTTATGCTGTTGGTGATATATGGTTAGGTATTAGGTAGTTGTGTAATGTGTAGTAATATATTAATTATAGTAATATTAGATTGATGATTGAAGATGTTATCGTAAATATATGGTATTTGGTTTATAGATTTATATGTAGTGGTATTATGATTGTGGTAGTAATATTGAGCATTATAATTGATAAGGTTGGTGTTATGGTTAAGTGATGGGGGTAGTATTAGGTGGTATGTGAGTGTTGATTCTGGTTGCTTATCTATGTGTGGAGGTAAGGAGGTGGAGAATTATTGATCGTAGATTTCTGTGATGGGTATATTATATACTATATATATATTATATTATATATTATTATATATATAAGTATAAATAATCTATATATATATATTATATATATATAGTATAGTATTATAATATATCTATTATTATATATATTTTGCCTAGTCTTCTTATTTAATTTTCGTTTTCTCATATATTTATTAACTTTTGTATGGGATTATGCAATGAACTTATAAATTTTATATTTTTAAAAAAATGAATTTTCTTTTTCAGAAATGTCATGATGTGAATGAACAATGTGGAGAGGAAACGAAAACCGATTAGTGAATCGGACGATATATGAAAAAATTTTTTGCCGATTGACGGCATGAGATTGACGACCTAAAGCTAGTTTATTGCCGATTGTGACGCATGACCGATATTTGAAAAAACTGTTATTTTTAAAAATTTTCTCTTCTCGCTCTCTCTCTCTATATATACTAATTATATTATATATTAATATATATATATATTATTTATTATTTATTATTATATATATATTATATATATATATTTTTTGTATATATATATATTATAATATATTATATATATGTATATTAAAGGGCTTGTAAGACAGGAAAGGGTCGGGGGTTAACGGCCGGCGATCCCGACAAGTGTTTATTTTAAGGCGAGCAAAATTTTTATTCCTTAAGTCTCAAAATATAATAATAATGATATAATAGTTAATCATGAAAATAAAAATATTTATTATGGTATAGTAGAGACATTTTTGTGGTTCGTAACGATTTCTAATGTCAAGTGGCTGTTCCTCATACATGTAATAATAATAATTAGACCAGGGATTTTAATGTAAGGTTTCCAAGTTTGCTAATGATATCAAATTGGCTACCTCAATGGGATATGATGGGATGTTACCAAGATTTAAAAGATAGAGGGAGCTGTAATCGTGATGGAATTGAGACAGGTTCATATCTTCTTCGCTAAATTTTTCTTTACTTATCTTCTTCTAGAACTAAATTTCTTTCTCATAATACATGTTCGTCGTGCTTATTCCTCTGGCATTCAGCGCTAGAGACAGTGCCTATCGGTGTGGAAAATTCTCGTTCTCCTATCATCTCGCTAATTTTCATTGCTAGAAATCGTTTCAGGGATACTCTTTGACGAGCAAGCTGGCTTTCATCAACGGAAAGTGCGCTAAGCTCCATTGGTTTCCACTGACTAATCTTTCATCTTAGATTCTTTAAATCTACTTTTCTCCTCCTTATCTCGATTCTGATTTGTGTTGGCTAAATTCTCCAACTGGAAAGGCTAATCTCTCCCTTGGTCAACTATATTCTCTATGTCTCAATAACAGCACTTTCCCTCCCTCAGGTTGAACCTCTCACTGTCACCTATTTCGAAAAAGGAAGCCGCTCTGACCTTTCTAACTATCGCCCTGTAGCTGTCACTTGTATTCTATTCAGATACTTTGAAACCCATTCTCACTCACATTCTTAGATCATCTGGAAATCTCATTCACTTCCAGTACTGCTCTCGTTGCACGAAGTCTACTGGCGTAATACATTCCTATCTAACCGATTTATGTTTTCCGCATCTTAGGAATTAACGGGGAACTTGGGTGGTGGCGCTTGACATATCCAAAGCATTTGACCCAGAGTTGGCACGCACGTCACTGCTTCTCAAGCTCCCTCTTGGGTTTTCCTCTTTTCTTGCTTCTTATATGCTAGCTTTCTTACAAATGCGTCATATCAGGCTTGTTGTTGTGGGGCGACTTCTTCTTCTTTCTTGTCAATAGTGGTGTTCCCGTCTCTCTCCTCTTATCCTCTATATTTATTCCTACTTTTCATTATGATTTCTCAACTGCACCTTAACCTATTCCCTCGATCGATGGGCTGCCTTCATTAACTCATAAAATTCTTACTCCGATTTTATTCTGGAATTGCTCTCGTTTAATCTTTCCCTTTTACTTCTCGCTGATGGATAGATAAATAAATTTGTGAAATTCATTTCTTAAAAACAACTTTTACAAATCTCCTCAAAAATCCTTCTAACTTTCTGTCTCTTTCGACGGTTCTCTTTTCGACGACTGTTGTATATAAAATGAATGTTTTGAAGTGATATCAAATGTCTTGGAACCTCAATCACAACGGTTGCTAGGGGGCCTCAAAGAACTGGGGTTCTGTTTAGACTGTGAGACTTTCTCCTTTTCTCAGTTGCTCGCTATAAAAGGTTTCATCCGCCATGTATGGAGTCTGCTTTCTCATATTGGGGAGGGCTGGTTTCACTCCGGCTTTTGGACAGGTGTGAGTCAGGCAAAAGGCTTATAAACTGTTTGTACTTTCCCATTACTTGACCTCATATCTTTGCAGGCATGTTGGATGCTTTTATCTCTATCTATAGGTACCGGTACCTACGCAAGCGGCAGTGTCGAGGGAATATCATCGCTTTGTAACACAATTAGGTGCTAGTCTGCGCAGAGTATTGTGTTGACATTGGGTCTCATTTTCTGTATTTCCTATGAATTAATCTTCTCACTTTAAGCTGCGTTGTGTCATTATGCGTTAAGTTTGCGCTAGAGGGTGACTTTTGAAGAGTACTACAGCCCTCTGAATAGGGTTCTGCGTGAGTGGTGGTTGGACAATTGTAAAAAATCCTTGATAATGGGCAGATACTGTGCAAATGAACTGAATTCCTTTATTCCCATCAAAACATATCAGATTTCAGAACTCGTCCTCTTTTCACATTACTCTCAGAGGTCATATGTCGCACGCACAATTTGGACTTCTTTTAAAATTTTAAATTGAACAATCTCATCATCTCTCATCTTTGAAAATATAGCGTAGCTCTTACCAAGTACTTCATCAGAATTTGCAATCTTCTATCCTCCTCATTCCTTTCCACACCAAGCAAACACATTTCACACCACCACTCAATTTCACCTTTTCCTTTTCATCTTTGTTTCAGTCAAGCGAGCAAATCAAATTGCCCTTTCTAAATCATCATACCTCTTCTCATCTCTCAATTTATTCTCTGAATTTCATATAAGATCGATTCATAATTTTCGCGAAGGATATAGAAGGGGTTAAATGGGCGATCACGACTTCTTCCGAGGATGCATTGATTACTGCAACGGTAACTACGCCGTCTTAGTCGCCTTCTATCGAACCAGGACATCGATTGTGGTGCTGTTTTTTTTTCTCTACTACGTTATGGATATAAGGGATAGGGCTGTCTGTAAGAGTTGTCTGAAGAGGGTGTGGATATATAGTATGTGTATATGATATGTTGTCTTTGGAGGATGAGTGTGGATATGCGAACCATTACGCACTGGAATGGAATCATAACAGTACATAAGCAATATATCATTATTATATATATATATATATATTATATATATATTATATATTACTATTATATATATTATATATATATATATATTATATATATATATATAATAAATATATTATAATAATATAATTTTATTATTATTTTATTATTATTATTATTATTATATTATAATTTATTATTATTTTATTGAGTTTTAATATTATTCAAATTCTTATATATTTGTTATTATCGCGAATTGCCGATGAGTTTTTAAAAAATATGGCCGATTTTTGCCGTGACGAAGAGTTTAATCGTCCATCAATACCGAAAATTTAGAGCATATTATGTTGAGGGTTGTTTTAATTTTTTTTTTAATTTGCGTAAATATTTTTAGATTGGTTACTGATAATGCATATTTATTTTATTATGATTATTATTATTTTATTTTATTATTATTATTATTAATATTATTATTTTATTTATTATTATCTTATTATTTATTATTAAATTAATTATTATTATGATTATTATTTTCTTATCTTTAGACTCAACTATATGAGGTGAGCAGCATACACCGGAAAACAGATATTTTAAATTGGAAGGACATAAGGTAATTTGTAGGAAGCTTCCTCCATTTCCCATAGTGAGAGCCATTCGCAGTCACAACAATCCTCTAAGATTTCACAACGCGATAGACCCCCACTTTGGTATCTCGTCAATGTAAAGGTTCTTCTTAAAGCCGCTGCCTGTTCGATACTTTTTTTTTATTTAACGAAAGCTTGGAACTATTTTAGACTTGCCATCTGCCACTGTCATTTCTATCACAAAGAACAAAACCTAGGGCGATTATCAATCATTTCTTATTATTGCATTGTAATTGTTATTAATTTTTATTATTATTATGATTATTATTATTTTAATTATTATTAGTCACATTTATTTTTCCTAGTTATTTCAGTTAAGTTTGTTTGTTATGATATATTTTTGACTGTTATGGAATTTTTGTAATAAAGTATGGGATTTTAAGTGGTCTAGTTAACATACCCTGTGATTTTTTTTTACTGATCTTTGTTGTGCTCGGAACATAATAAAATTCTTGTTAAAAGTTTATTGTTCAGTATTATATATATATTTAATATATATATATATATATATATGGATATATATTATAATATATATTATATATATTATTATTATAGTTTACTATAATTATATATATATATATATTTAATATATATATATATATACTAATATTTATTATTAATGTTTGAGGAGATTGAGTTATAGCAGTCTTATATAGGTTAGGAGAGATATATGGGAAACTGTAGGATTATGGGTAATTAGTTTTTGATGTTGTTTTAGGGGGATAAATATATGCTGGTATTTATATAGTACACGAGTGCGTTGGGTGACTGAAGGACTGGGAGAGCAATTTTTTTTGGAGTGTGTTAGAGGATGTGTGGATCAATCTTTAAATTGAACAAATGATTTAGAAATTGAGGGAGAAGAAGAAGAAATTGCATTTAGGTTTTGTGGATTTGGAACAATGAAATGATTAATAAGGAAAGCTCTATGTGCAGAGTGTTAAGTAATTGGTGTTGTGGGTGGACTTCTGAAATGATTAAAAGTGATGTATGGAGGTAGTGAAGCGTGTGTAATGATAAATTGGTGTCAAAAGTGATTGGTTTAATGATTAGATAGCGGAGTGAGGCGGGTGTGTTATTTCTTGGTTTTTCTTTGGTATATCGGTATGGGGTTTAAAGAATTAGAGATGGGGATGGCGGAGGGTGCCCTACATTAATGTGGACCTACTTTATATTGCGCATGATGTTCAACACAATGTGGTGATCTGATAGAGGAGGTTTGAGACGATTGGTAGAGAGATTTGGCAGGGGGTGTAAAACGGAGGGGTTTAAAGTAAAATAGATAAGAGTAAGGTTATGGTTGTGGAGTGAGTCTGAAGTTTAAATATTTAGGATATATGTTGGGATGAAATGGGAAAAACGGATTTAGTGCAGAGTATATAGGAAAAGTTGGAATGGTTGTTGCAAATTAATCGGTTGGTGGATGTAAAGGGAATACATCTTGAGTGCGTTAGTGGTCTTACATGAGGGTATGTTGTTTCCTTGATGTTAGATGTATATGTAGTGAGACTGGTTGGATGGAGGGTGATTGGATCTAAAGTCATGTGTTCGATGGACAAGTCTTAGGGGCGTGTTAGGTGTGAAGAATTTTAAAATGGTGAATGAAACGTTTATGAAGTTGGTTAGTGTGTGTGAACAAGCTGGTAAAAGGAGAAGAATAAATAGAAATTAAAACCTTGAGGTGGGCTTGGTCATATGGAAAGGTGAATGAGTGGTTGGTAAAGCGGATGTATGTGTGAGTGTGTTGGGAATCAATCGGCTGTGAGAGCGAAGAAAAAAGTGGATTAGTCGTAAGGAATTTTAAGGAGAGAAATGTTGAGTGTGCATAATATGAAGGATTGGCGGGGTTTTGTTAGCGGGTATGGTTGTGGCTCATCTGGTCCAAGGGATGAACCGCAAATTGAGATATGCCATAGTGATGGTTCGTCGCGGTCCCGTGAAGCTCTCGGGTGGATTTTCTGACTGCGACGAGTTCACACTAATTGGTTATGGAGGGGCGGTAAGGCTGGGCTTTCTTTTGACTTGTGCTTCTTTCTATTACTTCTTTTTTCGGTGCATGTACGCCCCTTACCCCGTCTTGGGGGAAAAAATGATAGATGATGATACTTCCCTTAGAAGTGGGAAATTATTTGTAGCGCTGGTCATATTGAAAGTTTTTGAAGTAAATCTGCACAAAGCTTTGATTTTTAAATTTCTATTTTAGGTATTTGCATTTTTTTTTTTTTTTTTTTGGATGAGTCTAGAAAGGCACATTGAATTTGTTAAATTTATGAAATAGGGGTACTACTTCTCAGGGTTCTAGTCTATTCACTATTATTTTCCTATATTTTTTTAATAATCTACCTATCTATCATTGTCTATCTACACCACCATACATTACCTATTTTCATTTTGAACTTCATTCATTCAACAGATACTTGGAGGTTGTCTTGGAATGACTGTCCTCTTATCGTTATGGAATTTCTAACTTGCTCAGTCAGAGAAATGGTAGCGGTTTTTTAATACAGGTGATTTTTTTTTCTCTCGATCACACTTACGGATGGCTCGAGTGCCTTCATAAACTGCAAGTTGCTTGCTCTGTCTCTGACACAGAAAAAGTCATCTACACTTTGTATGGAGTTCACAGTAGAATGTTTGCATTGTACCTACTGGAATACTCCATTTAAAGATTAGAATCGGGGATTTTGTCCTATCAGCTAACTAATTTTGGTATTCGTGACATATTTTCTGGCAATAATGTGGGCAGCCATTTTAATTATCTATCGTTTTACAGAAATTTGCTCTTTGAACTCCTATATTAACACGCGGCAAGAACTCTTTGTCTGTACAATTTTCCGGGATCCAGGAATTTGTTTTACCTTACGTAACTTGGAAAATATATTTAAAGATTATGTATTGTTGGAATATTTAAAATTTATCTATGGTAAGGGGTCTTATAACTTTGTGATACAATGCACAGGTTAAATTGATTATAATGGGTGTTCTGAACTGTGTTTTTCAAAAATTCGCGGGAAACGAGAACTTTAATACTGCTATTTAAATATTATTATATGGATTATAGAAATAACAAAGATTGTTAATTAAGATCTTCTATCTACTAGCTACGAAAGTTACTCAACGAGAATTGTAATTGATTGTTAATGATATGAGGCATTTTTTATTTCGTATCAATTAACATGAAGGAGAAGACTTGAACTAAACTACAATTAGACTTTTTTATGTTTACTTAATAATATACAAAGGTAGTGCTTTTTAACCATTATTGTGTTATTTTATGTAAATATTTAATCATTTTCTTGAGCAGGAAATATGAACACAATCATTTTCTAGAACGGTATTATGAAGATATATAGAATTTTAAGTATTTTTAGTTAAAAAAAAAAAATACCAGAAAGTTGGTTGCAGAAAAAAATTCGGCAATGAATAGTCTCAAGTGAATCGAACTGTCGATATGATAATTTTGTTAGAAGAACAGAGATTATTTGTGATAAGTTTGGTTCTTTATTCAATAGTTTCTCTAACTTTATAAATGTTTCATTGTAAATTTTACATATGTAATTTAAAATGATTTTAAAGGTAGTTATTTGCGAGTGTTAGTGTGTGTAATCGTTAAGTTTTAACTAAATATTTTAAGGTTTTTTTTTTTTTTAATAATACAATAATAATTAGGGTTCTGGATGGGTAAGTATGGCGAGGTCGATATTAAGCGTCTGTTAAAGAATTGATGTTAGATTGATGGTTTAATATAAAAGTTTGAGCGAGGCAGGGATGTTATGCTTTCTGGCTATTTAATTTGCATATGGATGGGGAGTAGAGTGGGGTGGCAGCGGCGGGTGTTTAGAAACTGATGGGGATGGGAAGAGGGTGTCCAGCGTTTTGAACGCTGATGATTTGCTTTTGTTTGAAGAATCAGAAGAAATATTGAGGGGTTTGGCAGGGTGTGTAAAAGGAAGGGTTTGAAAGTCGATGTTGATAAGAGTAAGGTGATGGTAGTGAGGAGAGTCATGGTGTGAAATCATGTTGAATGATGAGTAATTGGAACAAGTATCGGAGTTTAAATATGCTTTATGTATGATGAAAAATGAACGGATGATGCAGAATGTAGTAGACAAGTTATAAATGGTTGAAAGGTGGCTGGTGCAATTAAATCCTTGGTAAAAGGGGAGGGACTGTCTGGAGTGAGCTAGGGTTCATGAGGGTATGCTGTTACCGGTGTTAATGTATGGTATCGAAACTAGTTTGTGGAATAAGAGGAAGAAATCTAACATGCCAGCCTGTTCAGATAGATAATTTTTGTGGCGTGTTAAGTGTGAGAATGATAGGTAATGAGAGTGTTAGAAGCTGTGTGGTGTGAGAGAAAAAATGAGAGTATATTAAGAGAGGTTTGGAATGATGGAAAAGATTGATGATGGTTAGTTAAGTGGATGTATAGAGGTGAGTGGTTTGAGTAATCGATCGCTTGGATGGCTTTATGGAAAATGGAATTGAGACGGTAAGGAGTGTTTGAAGGAAAGATTGTGAATTTGGTTTTAAGTGGAAGAATGGTCATGAGTAGGAATGAATTGGTGAGGTTTTCATGAGGAGGACATATTGTGGATTGCCCACATGAACGGGACACAACACTCTAGGGTCTGTCGTAGTGTTGTGAAACCTAGGGTGGATATTTTTCGTGAAGGACTGCCTTAAGGGGTATTATTTCTATTAATTTCTTGGTTTCCGGTATATATGTGGCACTCTACACATCTGGGCGATAATGTTGGGAGGATAAAGAACAACTGAAATAGCTAAATCTTTTTTCGCATATTGTGTTTCAATTTACTGAAAGCAAATGGTTTAAATATTAATAGCCCATTTCATTAGACCATATATTATCGAAAAATTTATAGTTGTATTTTGATAGGTCTCGTTAAAATTTCATTTCAAACTTTCATAGAAGTTTTACGAAAATCGTCGGTGGTCGTTTTTTTAACTTCGTTTTCATTAACAAATTTATCAATATTAAATTTAAAGGCCTATTTTTTTAAATATTTCTTTAAAATAATATTCGCATTTAAATTTTTATATATATATATATTAATATATATATAATATATAAGTTATATATATATATATGATATTATATATATATAGTTTATAGTAGTATATTATATATATATTTATATATATATAATTTTATATATATATATATATATATATTATTATATATGAAAAATGCATTTTTTCATATCATAACTTGCAAAGGCATCATTTTTCAACCAATTAAAGCATCTGTTACATTCGTTGGCGGAGCTTATAGCTAAACTTGTGGACGTCCTTAGTCAATGTGGCATCTTCTCTTACGGAAAACGTTCTTTTGTGACGTATTTCTCAACACAACAACGGT
>JABUQX010068037.1:0-5000 GCA_015478945.1 Trachelipus rathkii
GCCGCACACATGCCACGCAGGCCCAACAACACCACACACGACCACACCAAAGCAAAAGCAAACATATTTGTAATATATTTTAACATTACCACTTCTTCGAAGACCTGAAAACGCCTTCTTGTAAAAAACAATAACAATATTCAGGAAGAAAAAAAAAAATAACACCTTTTAACACCAAGGATAAAAATTTGATTTATCCTATCGCTCTTGTCATTTTTCATTCTCAGCTAGAATCGTATGCAGGATACTCTTCGATCGAGAGCTCAAGCGAACTTTCATTTAAACGAAATGCGCTATGACCTCCTTGGTTATTCTCCTACTGACATAAATCTTCTCTGGCCTCTTGCTCAAAAACATCTCTAAATACTTCTAGCTTCAATTCCTTTCTACCTCTTATTTACGCTTCTTGAATGTATTTTCTTGTATGTTAATACTTCCAACTGAAAGGCCAAATCTCTCTTTAGAAAACATTTATGCGATAACCATCATAAGATAAACCTCTAGTTAACGATTTTTAGGTATTCCTCTTTCTCCTTGTACTTCTCCTACTCAAGGTTGTACTTAATAACCTTATTATCCTTGTACATTTCATTGTTAATTCTGGAGTGTACATCGAGCTCCTTGAATCTATAATATGAACGTTAGGAAAATGGACGTGAGTGGCCCGTAGATGGCATTCCTCTCCGAATTTTGAGGGAGTGTGCTTTTCCGTGGCGACCCCATACCCGTCGTTTCAATATATATCTCCTATGCCTCACTAATATCTAGACTGTTATCTCATCATCACTCAGTAGTTGAGAATAGCTCGCATTATATGCCATAAAACCTTTTCCGAATAATAAATTTTGCTGCTTGATTCCATTCTATATCGCTCACTCATAAGCTCTCATTTATTTAATCGTGACTAAGATCTTGTGAAACCATTTTTCTCTTATTCTTTTATCTTGATCATCGGGAATGTCTTTATTCTCCTGTATTTATTTACCATTGTACTGAGATTCTCGGTTGCGCTTAAGATTCTACTTGGCGTTATTAATATTCTAGTTTAAAGGTACTCTTATGGTTTTCCGCCCCTAGAAACTACGGGGAAGACTTGCGTGGTTGGCGCTTGACATATCCAAGAGCGTTTTGACGGGTTGGGACACTGCCGGTACATGCTCTCCAAGCTCCCTCATCCTTTGGTTTCCTCCTTCTCTTTGATGTACGTTATATTGTCTAGCTTTTTTCTCAAATCGTCAATTGGTGGCTGTTGTGAGGGGTCGACTTCTTTTTTTGTCATTGAGTGGTGTTCCTCATGGGATTCCTGTATTCTTCTCCTACTTCTATCCTCCGTCTTATTCGATCACATCTGATATCTCACCTGCACACCTACACTCTATATCACTATATGTCGTTAGACTTGACCCTTCATTTCTTCAACTCATATCAATTTCGACTCCTATTTTTTCTGAGAAATTGCTTCGTTCTTAATCTTCCGTTCTATATCTCTCACCGTTGACCTGGGGTGAATAGAATTTATCATCAGTTGAGGTTATACTTAATCCTTCACAAGTGCTATGTGAATTTATTCTTTAATAAACTCCCAAAACTATTTTCTACAAATCTCTCTCTTTAATACACTTAACTTTTATCTATTATCTATTATCGGTTCCATCGTCTCTCCTGTTGACAATATAACCATCCTTGGCTTTTTACATAATAAAAATGTTTTTTGTGAAATCCTAAATAATCAACTAGTTGAGTGCTTAAGGGGCGACTCAAGAAACTTGAGGAATCTGTTATGGTGTCGAGACTTTATTTCCTATCTTCTCAGTTACTCCACGATTTATGCACAAAGGGGTCATCATCGCCTTATGTAAATGGAGTAACTTCTACTTATTTAATTAGTGGGGTGCGGGAGGCTTTACTAGGTTTTCCATATCCGTATGACTAATTATGGATTAATGAGGGTCGTAGTCCTCAAAAAAGGGTACTCAAAGCTTTGTATAAAACTGTCCTTGTTAACTTTATGTTCACAACTTATTAGACCTTATTATAATTTGCGTGCGCGATGTGGTGCTTTACTCCTCTTTTATTAAAAGTTACTGTCCAGGTAGTGCTCGAGGGAAAAACTACTTCACTACATGCGTACCACCCCTTTACGACGCTCATCGTAGCACTTAATAGGTGCTGTGTATTTCAGAGCAACGAAGAATGGGAATATTTTCTGAATGTTTGTGAGACTGGAGTTCGCATGCTCGGCGTGACTTTTCTTTATCTTCCTCAATGGTGTAGTGATACTTCTCTTATCTCGCAAATATCATACTTTGATAGTTTACATAATCTCAAATATTGTTATTTCCGTCACTAATGATAGAAAGCCTGAGCGGCGTCTGTGGCTCATCTGCGTTTTAACTTTGGTTGTATGGCTTTTTGACAGAGGCGATTCAACACCTGTATACGTAGAAAATACAGGAGTATAACTGACCGGTGGAGCGGCGGTGACAACTGTAAAAAAAATAACAAATAACAATGATCATCTGATCAAGGGTGATAAGATAGCATGGATCAAACGATCGCGGTGAAACCCTCATAGGTGAATTTTATACAATATTATCCGCTGAAAAAGATCATTAACAACAAACAAAACCCACAACAAAACAGAGCCAGACAGACAGATTGAACAGCCGCCTTAATCTGACCCTGCGCACCACCGCCCCCTGATAGTGACGAATCGAGAGTGGACTATTTCACATGAGCCAACAATTAAATCGACTCTAGCCAGATATGACGGTTTGGACATAATGTTAACTTTTGAATAGCGTTCTCGGCGCCTTGCCTTGCCTTCATTCCCTTCCACGGCTCCAACCCGCCTCCAATCGTACAACCCTGAGAGCCCTTCCCTCCCGGCGCAAGTACATTCACTTTGCGGGTCTGTTGAACCAGCGGAGCAATGACGGCTCTCGCCAATGAAGAATCGCTGCCTCCGCAGCGAGATCCTTTTCATGCGGTGGCCTGCATGGGCCAGGTTTTCATTCTTCTCAAGTGTTGCGGCACAATCATTTCTGACGCACCTCCTTCTGCGTCGCGCGAAGGGGGTCCTTACTTGTCTAAGTTGGTGCAGGTGAGGCTGGATAACCCCCCCGCCGGCCGCGTCTGCTCGCCAAAGAAAAATGCATCCTAGTGGACAAGCTTCATGTTTTTGCCTCCACTTTGGGACTTTTGATTTGAAAGATAAGATTGAATGAATATTCAACTATATGCACTGGAGTATTTCTTATGGTCTGTTTGCAGTAATTAGCGTTTTTTAACTTTTTAACTTTTCCGTTCATGACAATTTACCTCCCTCTCTTTACATTTTTTTATTCTATTATCTTGTACGTTCGTTCGAGATCTTCTTGTCAAATTGTCATCATGCTCACAAACAACAGCTTGTAGCTAACGAACCTGTGTTAAATCCTTACCTTGACCCATGGATGGAGATACTTTTTTATTTTCAATGCCCCCATTTTAATCACCGTTAATTAATTTAAATATAAGTGAAAAAGTATAAATTTTCAGGTCAACTTTTAAACTTTAATACATCTCTCTTGGGCACACTTCCTTATATTTGACAGAGATATAAATTAATTATAGTCATCATCCTTCATAAGCACATCCTCACACGGGGTCTCTCTGCAAATCTCATTGGGTATGAATTTTTTGATGACAAAAGAACATGAGTTCTAAATCTTATCACTGGTACTTTCTTCTCTTCACTTATAAACGTTACTACGTATCGGTCTTCGGCTCTTCGCCCTCCCACAAATAGGTATCGGTAATCGGTCATCGGCCTCTTTGTCTGGCTTTCGTGAAATCCTACTAATAGTTATATATCTATTATCTACCGAAGGTTTGCAATTGGATAGGGTTTGTTTGTAAGATCCATGCAGATGGATTCATAGTATTTTAAATAGGTGCTGGCCAAAAGAGCAGTGAAGGGTGATCCTATTGATAAGGAAATGGACAGAAAGCAAAGTTTATGATTGAAAAAGAAATAAGTGTCTGAGGTGTCCAGTGTTAGAAGTTTGCCGAATTTAAATTTTGATAGATTCTGAAAAGAAGATTGAGATTGATAGATGTAATGAGGTATAGTATTATAATGGCTTCCTTAGTGGTAATGTAGAGTGAATATCATAGTATTATAGAATTATAATAGATTAGAGATGAGAGATGGAGAGATATATTAGATATATAATTATTATATATATAGATATATGAATATATAGTATATATATATATATATATATATATTTAGGTGTATATATATAGTATTAGAGTAAAGAAATATAGTGAATAGAGATTAATAATATATCATAATATTATTATATTGTACTTATATATTATATATATTTAGTTTGTTTTTGTAATATATATATATATATTATAATTATTTATTTAATATATATTAATATAGTTGTCGCTTTGTGGTGTGGAGTATCGTGGAGAGAATGTACGAGTTCGTGATCTCCGTGTCTTGTGTGTTTTAAAGAGAATAACATTAATTTAAGAAATTTAGTAAGTTTTATTAGAGGTAGTGTAAGCTTCTAATTTAATTTCGTGATGTTATTCGATTTTGGAGGTATTTTTTTATTATCTTGATTGTTTGACCACGTGGATTTTAGTGGATTTACTTTTTGCAAGGTGGGTGGGGTGTGATTGAAACTATTTACCTCCATCGACATTCTTAAGCTAGTTTTAGTTTGAATTTTTATTTCTTTAAACATTAATAAACCATAAAAATTGGACTCACTTTTTGTGTTTTTCTTTTATTTGATATTGAGATTAAAACGTAAAAAGTTTATTTTAAGTTTTACTGAAAATGTGCAGAGATAGTCAAACTTTGGGGTGCTTATTAGTGTGTATGATTTTTCTCACTTGATATTGTGAGTATGAGAGTAATTAGTAGTTAGTACAACGATCGCTTGTGTGTGGGTGGTGTGTGGTAGTGTGTGTAGTGGGTGGTGGAGACGAGAGTGTGT
>JABUQX010068037.1:10000-15000 GCA_015478945.1 Trachelipus rathkii
AGAGGCTGACCATTATATATAATATATATATAATATATATATATATATAATATAAATATATATAATATACTATATATCATTAATAATATATATATATATATATATATAATATATATATAACTAATATATTATATATATGCAACTATTCGCTAACCTGAAATCAATCTAGCCTGAACTCACCACGAGGAGGTAGTAGCATTTCGAGTTCCAACCACCCTCCCTTCATAGTTTTAAGCTGCCACAGTTGCTTTCTCTTTATAGGGGTGTCGTTAGCCCCTGTATGGATTTTGACTCGCATTTGGGGTGATTTCAGTCACACAGCCCCCTCTTCTTTGACAAAGGTAGGAGTGTAGGGCTTTCGTTTTATCTACTCTCCTGCTTTCACTATCTCCAAACTCTTCATGTTTACTAGGACCCACGATCAAAAAATATATTTATCTTATTTTCCAAGTATTCTATCCGCTCTCAGAACGGAGTACGGACACTGCTCTTCCGAACTCTTCAATCACATACCATCGAGATGGGCTCGTGTATCAGGGTTTCTAGTTTCACCATTCATCTATCCAACTCAAACCCCAGACTTAACCGCTATGCTCAATCGTACCTATACTCCACTGGTAAAGTCTTAAACACGCTTCTTTATCTATTTTCCATACTATATTTGATTAACATAATTTCAGTTTCGGGGCATGTCAACCTTTAAATTGGATCTGCCTCGGAAACTTCATCCCAACTCTGGTAGAATGAGGTAGGCCTTTGCGCCACCCACAGTTATATAATATATATATATATATATTATATATATATATATATATATAATATATATATTAATATAATATATAATATAGTATATATATAATATACTTATATATATATAATATAGGTCAGCCTCTATAGAAGAGCCACAATCCATATCTCAAAAACTACAACAGCTACCAGGAAAAGGAAAAAACATTGCTGGAATGCTGGTCCAATTTTATGGCATCGGACAAATGCAAAAAAAAAAGAACAAAAAAAAAAAAAAAAAAATAAAAAAAACCAAATTCTATAATGAAACGACTACAATAGCTACAGCGAAAAAGGAATACATTTTTGGAATCCTCGTAAAATTGTGGATAGGAAAACACAAATGGCAAACCATTAAACAAAAAATTAAAATAACATAAAAGAACTTATTCACATGACACATCAAATACCTATAAGTTAAAAACACAATGATTAGAGGTATTAGAGACTTTTATTGGTTTACTCGTATTAAAATAAATAGACTTCTATTAAAATTTCTTCTTTTTTTTTTAACTAAAAGATACCCCAAGAGTAAACCACAAATAGATGGCAGGAGTCGGGGTTCTCTCGGCCTTCCGGGAACTACGGGGTTAGGACTAATTCCCCCCTTCCGGGGAGGGTCTACGGAACCCCCGCTCTTTGGTATTTGGGTTTGTCGCGGTGGGTCCTCCGCCCCTCCCCTTACGGGGTTCAAAACTCCCCCCCTGTGTTCCCCGTCGGCTCAGCCCCCAAAATTGCCGTGTAATACCTTTACAAAAATATATATAATACTTTGTCCCAGACTACCCGCCAAAAAAAAAATAAGCCAATTTTTATGTTTAATTTTTTTTTAATTTTTTTATTTACATTTTCCGAACCAAACTTTTACAAGGATTCCAAAAATTGTATTTCATTTCCCTGTAGCCTTTGTAGTTTTCGAGATATGATTTTTTTTTTTTTCTTTTTTTTTTTTTTTTTTTTTTTACAGGTTTCCACCACTCACGGGCAGAGCCAGTGATTCCAGCAATGTTATTCCTTTTACCCGGTAGCTGTTGTAGTTTTTTAAGATATGGAATTGTGGCTCTTCTAGAAGGCTGGCCATAATATATATATATATATATATTTATTTTTTTTAATTTTTTTATTAAACAATATATTTTTTTATATATCATATATAAAAAATGTTTTAAGAAAAAAATATATTCTGAAAATAAATAATATATATATATATATAAACCTTTTTTCCTATAAAGTAGAATTCTAGTAATATTTCTTTGCAAGAAAACAATTTAAAAAAAAAAGAAAGAAAAAAAAAAGCTGGTCAAACTTTTTAACTGAAAATTTAAAAATAATTGTAGCCAGAAGTACGATGTGATGAAGGAAAACAACAACAACCTTTGTTAACTGACAACACAATTAACGCCATCACTGTACGTCTTGTTTTAAGTTGTATCACTTTTATAAAACATTACTTATGGGCCTCTTCTGGCATTGAACCATTATTGTGTCGATTATTTAATAATCTGAAAAGTATATATTTACTATTTCCCTAATTAATTAGTCACCGAAAAGTATTATAATTAAATCTTTGACAACAATTCTTATTCATGTGGTCAATTAATTATGGACAGGGATGGCACGATAAAAATCAAATGAAAAAAATCAACTGAATTTTTTACTTGATTTTTTATCAAAAAATAATAATTTTTTGAATTTTTTTTTTTTTTTTTTTTTTTTTTTGTATATTTAAGTGATTTAACTTCAATAGAAATAAAAATGAAAATAATATAGCAAAGCTACTCTGTTACAAATTTCTACACTATTGTCAACAAAAGATTGTTTCAAACAGGTTTTTTATTTCTGATTAAATACTTAACAAAAGATTGTTTCAAACAGGTTTTTTATTTCTGATGTAACATTTATCAATATTGCAAATAATATCAGGTGTTACTCTTAAGTATTAATCAACCCCTTATTCACCATTAAAATTATCCGATTCTCAATATCGATAATTTTTATGTATATTATGGTTTTTAATATATTTTTTTCGATTTTCAACAAACCATTGGCATTGTAACCCGTACGTCCGTAACACTTTGGTGTTGCTGTTCCATTGTGTCATAGACTATAGGCCCTATTTGAAAATTTTGATTTACATAGATTGAATAAATCACTCCAAAAATAATACTATATCGAACTTGTTTGTTTACAAAAGTTTGTTTACAATTCAATTTCGCGTGGTCAGTAATAAAAAAAAATCAAATTGTTTATTTCTTCTAAAAAAATCAAAAAAATCACCAACCCTGATTATGGAAAACGTATACGGTGATAATTCGGCGATTTTTTTTTTAAAATCCGGATATAGGAATCCATAGCTCTCTAAGGCGAGACTTGTATCAAATTTTTTTCTATAATGTTACCTCCAGCGAATCATAAATAGTCACGTGAACTAAAACAAACTAATATAAACCAAATTTGTACCCAAATTATTACGTGTTATTATGCAAGCAAGTAATTTATTAGCAATTTGTGATCATTAAGGTTTTAAATAAATCCAATTAAATATTTAATCGTATTTTTGTTCGTTCCAATAATTTCAATCTGTTACCGCCAAAACCTTTGAAATAGTTTGATAAAATTATTTGATGTATTAAATTATGTTCGATTAAATTGGAAGAATTTACCTTTTCTGATTTGCGAGGTGATATGATGTGGCGGCGCTGTCATCGGTTCTCCTCTCCCCCCCAAGATCTTTCATGTGATATATATATATATATATATATATATATATATATATATATATATATATATATATATATATATATATATATATATATATATATATATATATATATGATATATATATATATGATATATTCCGTTTTGAGGAGACAAGATATATCGATTGTCAAAACGATTTTTTCGATAGTTGTATGGGTCCCTAAAAATAAGATGTCGGTGAAATGCATTCCGTCAAATAACAAATTTTAGAAATATGTTATTAAAAGCATTAGAGTTAATATCATAATAATAAATAAAAAAACTTAAAATAAACAATTAAATTAAGATTATTATTAATGTAAGAATAATAAAACTACTTAAAAAAAGCTTAAAATTATAAATTGCAAACTAAGAATCGCCTGCATAATGAAACTGATTGGCTGAGAGGAAGGTATCAGAGGCGTGTTTTCATTACAGCCAATTAGAACGCAGCATTTGTAAAGAATTTTCGATGAAAGCCATCCCATGTCAAATAACAGAATTAAAATAATATATATTATATATATATATATATATATATATATATATATATATATATATATATATATATATATATATATATATATATATATATATATATATATATATATATATATATATATATATATATATATAATAATACCAATGAAATAAAAAATAATGAAATAAAGTTCTGTACTTACCGATATCTTCTTATGTTCGTTTTTTTTTTTTTTGTTCTATTTTTTTTTTTTTATTTTTTAAAAGTATATTATAAATAAAGTGTTTATGTGCACTAATATTTAATTAAAACATAGCAATGCTTTTTAAAATTTCTTGGAAAAGGTCCTCTTTGGCATGTTTTCTGCGCCAAATAAATTCGCAGAGGTACGAATCAATCATTCCTCTATTTGTCCCACATTGTCTTTTATTTCGATGCTTTAACAGAGCCCATGTATTTTCAATCATCTGAGTGTTTGCCTTTGAATCTGGATCCACAAAATGTTCAGAATGATTCACAGTTTCATGTTTAAAATTGTATCCCTGCAGTTGACAAATTTTTTTTGTATGAGGCAAAACAATCACTGATAATGGTGGTATCTGGTTTAATTTTATCTTTAATGCAGTTCAATAAAGTGTTTTCCTTTCTGTCAGGTACAGCAAATAAAAAGACTTCTTTAGTTTCCCTACATATACCACCGAATACCCACTGTTCTGGAAGTACTCGGCCTTGATGATTTTTTCGTTTTGAAAAGTAAGTCACCAATTTCGACCGTACACCCTGTCCCACCTACACATGTGTCCTCCCTTATGATCAAATCCGCTCAAATCTAATATATATATATATATATATATATATATATATATATATATATATATATATATATATAATATATATATATATATATATATATATATTTATATTATATATATATATATATCATCATTAGTTGCAGTTTATCAACACACGAGATTTATTTAAATTATTTATATGA
>JABUQX010068037.1:20000-60000 GCA_015478945.1 Trachelipus rathkii
CTAAGAAAAATGTATTTATTTACAAACCCAAAAGAAACGTTTTAACGCCTAATTTTATTCTTATCATTAATATTCCTTTATGGACGACAGAACTAAACTAAATACTACTTATTTACATCTTAAAATTAATTATCTAAGCCTTGGAAAACTTTAAATACCATTTACGAATGATAAATGAAAATGATGCTTTGATGACGTCACAAGCTTTAATTCTTCAATAAACAGAAAAAACCTTTTAAACTATTTTAAGCTTATTAAATTAATTTTAAACACTTAAAGTAATTAAATAATAATATTATACATTATATAAATATATTTATTAACTCAATAATCTTTTATTGTCTATTTTCTTAATTAAGTAAAATAAAATATTTGGATACGTGAGTTTTTTTGAGAAGTCAAATCGTTGTATAAAATTGTATTTTTGAGGAGTTCAAAAAGATTTAAACGTATTCTTTCTAATATTCTAATTTGTATATACATTTAATATTTTAAATAAAGTCACTGTTCTTTTATATAAAATAAATAAGTTTTCCATAAATAAATAAATAACTTAATTTTATATTTCAGATCCAATATTGTCACACTCTTAAAACGAACTTTTATATACACATTCACGGAATATTTGAGTTAATTAATTTTAACAGTAAGCATTCTTTCCTCGTGAATTTATGGGTAACTTTTATGTTTAGTCAATATTTCAAAGGAACTTAATTCTTAGTTTCTTCGTTTTATGGATAACCTTTATAATTTTTACTGTCCTAAAAGTTGAAATAAAAAAAAAGTTTACATTACCCTCTCTTTAAGATTTCAACTATTCAGGAAAGAAAAAAATAACTCTCTACATAAAGTTTTATTTACCTTGTCAAAAAAAATGGTTAGTAAAGTCAATCTAAATTTATTCTACGAATTCAAAATCAGAGAGAGAGGAAGAAAGGGAAGAATTGGAAAACTTAGTGGGAGAATAAGGAGGAGTACAACCTGGGGTAGATGTTCTTTGCGGAACATAAGGAAAGAGGAAGGAGAAAGAATCTGGAAGGAAGGGGAAGGACAAGGAGAGGAGGAAGTTACAGAAGAAGAAGAAGAAGAAAGTACCATTTCAAACTCATAAATACAGTCGTTCTCATCATCTTCATCATCACGGATAGGCGAGATCGGGGCTGAGATTTCACAGCGTGTTATTTTGTGTATACTTTCTTCAAAATTATTAATGGGTAATGAATTATCCATACTTGAAGTGGAGGCTAAACTTTGATCCATCACCATTGTTAATTCCTCTTCACTTACGGAATTTTCTTTATTAAAGGTTTCTTTCTTTCCCTTTAGTAAACTTTTCTTTAGGATCTGCCTCCTTAAAGGTGTATATGGCCTTTTTGGTAGAAACATTCTCATTCTTGGCTGATTGTGTAATTGAAGAACGGGGAGATTCTTTTTTTCTCTAATGTTGCCATGATGGAAATAGACTCTCCACCATTTCATCTTTCTTACTTTCAGCTCTACCTCTTTAATTATCGTTTCCTTAGGAATTTTCATCAATTTATGAGAGTCATTTTCAACTGTAAAGTAGGTTATAAACCTTTTATTTCTATAAGTCTTGTGCATTCTTTCAAATATTTCCGATATCTGGAAACTGCTTTCATTCTCTTGGTATTGATTTATGATTGATAAGTATTCTAAATCATCAGTAAATATTGGTTCCTCGATGGGTTTTTTCACAATTTTAAAGTTCCTGCCTCCTTTTCTATAATCTATATTTACGGGCCATGAGATCCCTTGTTTAAGACAATTCAAGAATAATCTTCCAAATGTATTCAATGTTAATTTATTATTTTGATTCATTTCAAACTTATTAACTCTTTTTTTTTTTAATAAAATAATAGAGTTCCTGCAATAGAAAAAAAAACATTAATTTAATTTAAACAAATTGTCTCGAAATAGTATGCATGAGTATAGGCCTATCTCATCATACTAGTTCTTTTCAGCGGCCTTACAATGGCGTTTCCTAGGAAATCTGCAAATAGAAAAAAAAACATTAATTTAATTTAAACATTGTCTCGAAATAGTATGCATGAGTATAGGCCTATCTCATCATACTAGTTCTTTTCAGCGGCCTTACAATGGCGTTTCCTAGGAAATCTGACCATTTTGGATTAAACCAGTAAGGAATTTTGACAAAACCATGTCAACCGCAAAATAAGAGTAGTGGGTTAGACTCTCTTCTGCCATAGCCTATTACTATCTAAATCATCTTAAAAATAATCAATACTAAAATTATAACCATTACATTTAATACCTTGTATTCAATAGGTCTTCCTTGAACTCTATTATATTCTGGTACCTTTCCTTTAGATCTTAGGTTAGATATAACCTATCACCATTTCTATCATTATTATTATCATTATCACTATCTATATCACCATTATCATCACTATTATTAATATCATTATTATCACTATTATTATCATTATCATTATCATTACCAATATTATTTCTTGTATAGTAATTAACAAAATCCGATTCTGATTCTGATTCATTGTTATCACATAATATTTCTTCATTTAGGTTTTTGTTTAAATCTTGGTTAATGTCATATTCAAGAAATGGAGAGTTACACTTTTTTATTCTATTTATATGTACTTTTTCGTCTCTTTTTGATAAGTCAAAGATTGGTTTTATATAATAATTAACTGGTTGAGATTTTATCTATGATTCTATATGGTCCTAACCATCTAAGTTTTAGTTTACTCCCTTCAACAACTCTATAATTATTTTTTAAAAGTACTAAGTCTCCTATATTAAATTCCTTAAAATTTTTAGATTTATAATACTTTTTTTGTTTATCTTGCCCCTTTTTGTGGCTGAAATAAGCTTGTTTATATGCTTCATTTGTTTTCATAAAAAGATCTTGTTTAAAACTTCTCCCATTATAATCATAATCTTTGGCTAGAGATATTATTTCTGATAATGGTAAAGTTGCGTCTCTAGCAAAAAATAAGAAAAAGGGAATTTCATTAATGCTTGAATGATAAGTGTTAAGAGCTAAAGTTACAAATGGAAGATAATTATCCCAATTATTTAAACAACTATTATTTAGGGCAAGAAGCTAAAGCAAATTTAATGCTTCTGTTACTTCTTTCAATGTAAGGATTAGATTGTGCATGAAAAGTAGTAGTATGATGGACTTTACATTTATAAAATTCACAAATTTCTTTAAATAATTTAGAATGAAATTGAGTTCCATTGTCTGCAGTAATATGAAGTGGGGCAGAAAAATTATTAAAATCTATTAGACAATTTACAACAGATTCTTTAGTTATATTAGATATGGGATATGTTTGAATGAATCTCGAAAAATGATCTATTATTGAAAAAACATACTTATTGCCATTATCAGAAATAGGTAAAGGACCCATAATATCAATACCTAACCATTTTCCTGGAGAAGTCATAGTTTCATAGTTTTGAAGGGGAGCTTTAATATTTTTATACGGAGAAAGTTTTTGACAGGTTAAACAACTTTTAACATAATTTTTAATATCTTGGGACATATTAGGCCAATAGAATAAGCTTTCAGCTCTTTTTAAGTGTTTTCAAAAATCCGGAATGGAAATTTAATTCTGAATCATGAAAGATAAAGGGCATCTTTTATTAAAGTTTCTGGGATTATAAGAGTTTCTAAATAAGGTCTATTATTTATTTCTGTTCCAATAAAATATAAACAACCATTTATTATTGTAAATTTACTAAGATCAATATCTCGTGCAATTCCTTCTATATTATTTTGCTCAAAATAATTAATTATCTTTCTCCATCTCAAATCCTTTAACTGTTCTTTCCTAATTTCATCTGGATTTAATTTTTGAAAATTTATATTTATATTTTGTATGCTTCTACTAATTGCATCAGGTATAACATGTTCCTTTCCGGCTTTAAACTGTATATCAAAGTTAAATTCAGTAAGCAAAAGAGCCTATCTAGCGATTCTAGGTGTTACAGGTTTAAATTTAAATAAATATCTTAAAGCTTGATGGTCTACTACAGCGGTAAATTTATGTCCTTACAAATAGTAATCGAAATGTTTAATGGAATTGACTAAGGCTAGGGCTTCTCGCTCCGTAGTACTATAATTTTGTTCTTGAGCAGAAAGCTTCCTAGAATAATAAGCTATTGGTCTATCTATTCCTTCCGTTTCTTGAGTGATTACAGCTCCAATGGCACTTCCAGATGCATCGTTATGAATTTTAGTGTTTATTAAAGTCCGGGTGTATTAATATCGGGGAAGTTGTAATTAGTTCCTTTAGTTTTTAAAAGGCTTCATCTTCTACCTTTGTCCAAATAAATTTTGAATATTTTTTATTTAAACTAGTTAGGGGGGCGCAAATTTTTGAGAAGTCCTTTATGAAGCGTCTAAAGTAAGATGCCATTCCTATGACTCTTCTAACAGCTTTAACATTCTTCGGGGTCTCAAAATCTACTATTCCTTGGATTTTCATAGTATCAATCTGTATTCCTTTCTGTGAAATGATATGGCCTAAATATTTAACAGAGTGTTGGGCGAATTTACACTTTTTTAACGAAAGTTTTAGTCCTGACCTTTGATATATTTGTAATATTTCTTCTAATTGTTCTACATGTTTTTCAAAAGTGGAACTATATAAAATTAGATCATCCATATATATTTGGCAAAACTTTCCTAATACTTCTGAAAATAAAATAGTGTACGACACCAAGTGGATGGTGCTCCTACTAAGCCATAACACATTCTTATATGTTGGTAACTATTATTATCGGGACCCATAAAACTAGTTTTATATATATCCTCTTGTTCTATTTCAATCTGATTAAACCCTTTTAAGTTATCCAAAACTGTAAAATATTTTGATTCGTTAAATGATGTTAAAATTTCATCTATTTTCGGCATAGCCATAACTTCGGTTTTTGTTACTTTATTCAATGAGCGAGCATCAAACACATCTATTTGTTCCATCTGATTTTTTAATTAAAATTACTGGACTGCACCACGGACTGTTTGATTTCTCTATTAATCCTAGTTTAAGCATTTTATCTACATGCTCTTGCATTATTTCTTTTGTGGTGTACGGAAGTCTATATTGGGGTGTATGAAAAGGTTTGGAGTCTCCAGTATCTATTTTATGTTTTAAAAGTTTACAAAGACCAATATCGTCTGTAGTTTGGGCGAAAGCATCTTTTTTTTTATTAAGTATCTCTATTATCTTCATTTGTTGTGCGGTTTCGAGGTTATTTAAATTTAAATTAGTTAAATCGAAGGTCTTTTCTTTATTAATTAGATCTGGTATATTGATCTCATGCTCCTCAACTGGATATATATATCCTATTAATTCCTTTTTATTTAAAACTTCTTCATGATCAAGGTTTTCTAGTATACGAGGATAAGGTAAGGTAATATATTCATATAGTTAATGAGAAGGCTATTACTGTATTTTTTTTCAGGGGTCGAATGCATAGAAATAAAAGTTTTATCGTGAAAAACCGTATTTACGCTTTTTAACACAAAAAAATAAATAAATAAATAAAAAAATAAATGTTGCTCTAGAAAAGCCAAAGATTTTTTTTTTTACACAAAACAAGGAAGGGAAATTAAGATTTTGTTCTACTGTTTCTTTTTCTTTCATTCATTTATTCTTCTCTTTATTTTTAACTGCAAAAGTTTATACAAATCCTTGCCAGGCCCCGTGACAATCCAATCAACTAACACCTTTTAAGATTCTTCAAACCTGTATTGTAGCAGTATCCAGGCCTCCTGTTAAATGAGTTACCGGCCTTGTGCAAATGTATAATTCGTTTGACATATCCTCAACCTCGCATATTTATCTCCCTGAAGACCCCTTCAAGTGAAACAACGGGTTTGACCGAGTTCTTTGCCTTATGTGAAAACAATTCAGTCAATATTATTTCTTATCAATGAATGAACCTGCTTTATGATCAACCTTTTGATCATGAAAACCAATGCCTTTAAGACTTAAAATATTAACTACTTGAATATTTGAATAAATGAGAAAGTAAAACACGTTTGGAAATACTCGAGGAAACTACTGGATTAAATTTAAAATATTTTAATAAAAAAAAAATGCAAACGTACTGATCTTACAAACTAGGTTTTATAAATCCATGAACATGTAGTCGGATGTCTGTAGATATCCGCATACATGCGCACTGCAAATATAGAACCTCAGTAATATATACCGATTATATATATATATATATATATATATATATATATATATATATATATATATATATATATATATATATATATATATATAATATATATATATATAATATTATATATATTTCGAAAATATCAACAGGTTTTATAAATCCATGAACATGTAGTAGTCGGATGTCTGTAGATATCCGCATACATGCGCACTGCATATATAGAACCCTAATACTAAATATCGAAATATATAGATATATATATATATATATATATATATATATATATATTATATTATATATATATAATATATAATATATATATATATATATATATATATATATATATATATATATTATGCTTTAAAAAAAAAAAAAATATCAATACAAAATGCTCTATCATTTAAATTTATATAAATTTTTGCCCATAAAATTAAATATAAAATTATAGATATTTATGTTCAACAATATATATAAATAAACAAAATATATTAATAAAATGTAAAATACTACATGACTGACAAGAGATATTTAAATATTTACTTGAAAATTAAAAGATTCTAACAATTACAAAGACGTCGATTTTTCAGTGGTACAAGACAATGCACGTCCCCAGCTGACAGGACGCTATAACAGCTGTTGTTTCAAAATGCAAGGCTTGCCAATTAGTTTATTTAAAACAAATTCTTATTTTTCAAATAAAAAAAATGAGACTTTAACAATTAATCATGTATTAAAATAATAAATATTAAATCGTTAAACGCTTTATATTTATTGGCACAATATATTCTTTACCATACTTCGAAAATAGATTTCAATAATACATAACCTTACCTGCCAGCAAAATCTAGCAACTCTGCGGACACAATGCACTTGCAAATCGCATTTACAGACGACACTTTGAAATAACAATGCAAATAATATTTACACAATAAACACAATTGCTTTAAAAAACACAGCTTTAAATACCATTAGCTTTACAATAAAATAACCAGCAAAATTTTCCACATTGAAAATTATAACACCATATTATATTTAAATACATATTAACTTTACTTTGTAATTAAATATAAAAACAAGACACTGCATGGATACAAAGAATATACACACTACACAAATAATAAATTGATCGGACAAGGCATCAAGAGCTACCAACAATATAGACCTGGATTAATAACGAATGAAAGCGAAAAAGTATAAAAAAATATTCACATTTTATATTTATATGAATCTCAGTAATTTAGATTACCCTTGCTCATCCAATCACAATTCTTAAAATAATAAATAAAATGATGTATATATAAGAAATGACAATTTTCCTTTAAAATCAAAATATAAAAGCTAATAAAATTTAAACATTGTGCGCTACACACCTTATAAAATTGAATTTTATCAATAAATATTTATTTTATTTATAATATATATATAAAAACATTTACATATTATATTAATAAGCGTAGTTACCTTACCACGTTTTAAAAATATAAATAATAATAATAATAATAAATAATAATAAAATATTAATTATTTTATCAAAGTTGTCAACCGACCAATGAGAATTCAAGTTTCAAAAATAAGTCTTAAATGGTGAGTTGCTTATGCGTTGCGTTCACTTATATATACAAAACATATTTACAATTTTTACTGGACCATTTACAGCGTACATCAAATATATATATAAAATAATAGACGTATTGCAATGGCAATGCTTGGCCTTTGCTTTAATACATAATGAAGTAATGTTATATATTTCAGTACAATGCATTACATCCTTTGGCCCACCATTAATGAAGCAGAATTGTAATTTGCTTTAGTTAACATGAGGTGTTAAAACATTGGTTTCATTGTATTCAGTGTTCCTTCTTTCAGTATGACTTCTGATAATGAAACCAAATGTATCGCGGCATACTGATCTGCTAGGTAGTCGCAATGACGTTATCTCTCCCACTTATGTGGTTTAAGATAAATCTGAACCTTGCAAGTATAACGACCACCTCATTATACTATTATTCTCTACCTCTCTATTCATCGCCGTCCATGCGGTGTATGGTCAGACTGAGGGATAAACTCCTTTCCCGTAGAGTATGGCTCGAATTGTCTAATCCCATAACGATCGCTAACGCCTCTTTCCCAAAGTGAGGACCTCTGTTGTGTTTACAGACAACTTATTTACTCCCGTAAGCTGATCGGATGGAGAATTCCTCCGTCTTCTTGTAGTAAGGACGTTCCCCAGTGAAGTACCAGATGCATCCACTTGAAGCGTGAACGTCTTCTCAACTGTAGCATCCTTCGATATGGGCTCGAGTCAAAGCTTCTTTCAACTTCTCAAATGCCTAGTATGTTTGATTCCCACCTAATCTTCGGTTTGCTTCACCTTCTTTGTTTAAGTCGGTCAATGCCGCTGGCCAAATCTTGCAAGATTTTCACAAATCTTGGGGTAGTACGTGAGCCCTAAGAAGGACCTTACTTGCTTCTTATTTTTTTGGGTGGCTCTGTTTTCTTAATTTTGATCACATTATCCTCATGGTAATCCTTTAGTGCCATTGCATAAAAATGCCCCAAAAAACTCAACAAGACGAGGCGAATCGTCGGTCTGATGGTGAATCCCTCTTCTTGAAGTCTTTGAAGAACAGTCTCAATCGTGATCATATGCTCGCGCCCGGTCTGGGAATGGACGATGATATCGTCGATATAAAAGTCGACATCTTGATCCATGCCAGTATCCTGCGCATACCTTACAGCGTTGCTCGCATTAACCATACCGAATGGAGCTTGATGGTAATGGAAATGTCCGTCCTCGGTTGAAAAACCGGTTTTGTAGCAATCCTCAGGCTTTATTTTTATCTGCCAGTAGCCTTTGGCTAAGTCAAGTTTTGTATAAAACTTGTCCTTTGCAAACTTGGTAAATAAAGTCTGAGTTGTAGTCATGGGCTCAGGATCGAAGACCGCGATCCTATTCAAGGCCCTGTAGTCCGAACATACTCTTTCTCCCGTCCTTTTTCTGGACAACGACCACTGGCGCTGAATATGGCGACGTGGAGGAACAATGATGCCCATTTATCATCTATCCGTTTCCTTCTCGCTCGTCCGCGTTCGTAAAAGGTAACTTGTAACGGCTCGGCCTGATGGCGGTGTCATCAAAAGGTCATCGCGATGATATTTTTGTGTGATTCTTAGCCGGTGCCAAGCGCACATCGTAACAAATCCTTCAGACTTCTCCAAGATCTCCATTAGCTCTCTCCTCATAGCATCGTATGTCTGTACTGATCTTATTGTCAGACAATCTCTCCTTGTACCATTGTGGATCAATATCTGATAAATTGATGTTTTCTTCATTCTCTGTATCTAATATTACTGCCGAAGCACCTACTTCATTCCGATGTTTCTCCTCTCCCTCTTCTTCATTACTTTCTTCTCTCACATTATACTTTTTCAGCAGATTAATATGATACGTTTTACTACCTCCCCTACTTGTATTCTTTAATTTTATTTACCGTATGGTTCGATAACCTAATACGGTCCACCCAACGCATTAACATTTTATTATTATTCATTGGGAGTAATACCAACGCCATGTCTCCCACCTTCAACTTCCTACTCTTAGCACCTCTGTCATAATATCTTTTCTGTGCTATTTGAGCCTTGGCCAAGTTTTCTCTCGCTAATTTTAGTGTCTCATTAAGCCTTTCCTGCAAGTCGAAAACATACTTGTACGTCGACCTTGCCTCTTCTGGGTTTATATCTCCCGCCCAGATTTCATTCAATATCTGCAGCCTCAAGCTTAGCCTTTTCTCTTCGCTCCTCTGCTTCGAGTTTGGCTTTCTCTCTTTCAGCTTCAAGCGCTAACTTTTTCTCCTCTAAAGCAGCAGCAATCTTTGCTGTTCAATCTCCGCTTCCTTAGCTAGTCTCTCCTTCAACATGTTAGCAGCTTCCTTACCCGATAGACCCAACGACTTACACATCTCCACAAATCCTAATGATTTGCATAATTCTACAAATTCAGCATTAGAAGTAGCCATTGTTATAATCGTTTTACTCAAAACAATTATAAAATATACTGTTTGTAAACAAAGTCACTTCTTAGCGCACGAATCACAACACGTTTTTCTACCAAAAATTTTTTTCCGAATTTGCTAAAAACATATACCACGCAGGAAAACAAATTCTTAAATAAATATTACAAATATATAATTATATAATATAATATATATATAATATATATATTAGATATATATATTATTATAATATATATATATTATATATATATATATATATATATATATATATATATACAGTTAAACACCCGTAGTAAAATTTGCAAAATCTTGTGGGAATAGTAATTTCTGTCCTTAAACCAAAGTGAGTAAATCAGGAATTCCAAATTTACTATTTCGCTTCATCAACTTTGTAAATTTTACTTCCTATGTAGACAATATTAATAAATATATTATATATGTATATCTTGAATATATATATAATATAATATATAATATATATATATATATTATATATTATATATATATATATATATATATATATATATTATTTATATATATATATATAGATATATATATGATAATATAATAATATATATATATTTATAAAAGCATAAAATATAAAGTATTAAAATTATTCCAGTGTTTAATTGTTTCCAAACAATGGGTATTGTTGCAATAGCAAAATACTATTTCACCAATACGCATAAAATCATATACGCTCGCAACTCAACAAAATGAATAGTACAATGGACTATATGACAGTTAAAAACTCAATATAACATTAAATCCCAATTGTTTATGAAATTTAGTAAACACTTAAACATTAACTCTGGCACAGGTTTCAGCAAAACAATACAAATGATAACTCGTGCTCAATATTCAGCAAAATGCAAAATGATATTCACAACAAGCCATTCATGATAACGAATAATGACTTGGTTTATAAATAAGATCCGACAGGGAAACGCCCAATTTAAAATTTAATGGATGGTTGAAAAGATATTAATTAATTCTATAAACTTACTCTTCTAGCAGATAAACATTCCTTGGCCAGGCCCCCTGGCAAGAAAACCATCTAACACTTTCTCAAATTCTCAAACCTATATTGCTATCAGTCATTAAGACCTCCATGTCGAATGAGTTACCGGCCCTGTGCAATACTACAATGCAATTTATATCAAAATAGTAGGGCTTCCTAAAAACCTTCAAGTGAAACAACGGTTTGAACGGGTTCGTTGCTTTTATATGAAAACCGTCCAGTCAATAATACTCGTTATCAATGAATTTACCTGTTTTATGATCAATGTTTTGATCATGAAATCAAGGTCTTTAAGACCTAAAATAATAGCTATCTGAATATTTGAATAAATAAGAAAGTAAACTACCTTTTGGAAACATTCAAGAAAACTACTGGAATAAATTTAAAAATACTTTAATAAAAAAAAGTGAATACGTACTGCTTTTATACAAACAAAGTTTTATGCATCCATTTACATGTAATTAGATGTCCACAGATATCTACTTACATGCGCACCGAAATAGAACTAGTACCAAATTAATAATATTTTATGCTATTTAAATATACCTCTTTGCATATAGTTCAACGACATACATAGTCATGCAATATGTACATTGTTATATGTGCATCGATGTATATATGCAAACCACTGTTAACAATAACAAAATGTTCTAACATTAAATTTATACAGATCTCGCACATAAATATGTATAAAAATGAATAATATTTATGTTCAAAAAATGTGTTATATATAAATAAAATTTATATTAGAAAAATATATAGACGATTGCATTTGTAGGTAATCATTAAATCTACTTGAAGAATTAATCAGATTTAAATTAGCAAAAACAACGATTCCGTCAGTGTGTGACCAAATAATGAAGATCAGCTGACTATTACTATAACTGTTTCTCTAATGCACAAGAGTTGCCTATTATGATAAATAAATCCCTTGTTGCAAACAAAAATTATTGAATACAAACAGTTAACCATATGTTATAAATAAATATCAAACTTTCAAATTGTTTATATTTATCACCACAATAGATTAATAATTGCGAAACTTCAGGAAATAAATTACAATAAATACAAGCTACCTGCCAGTAACATCTAGCAATGATATCAACCGCAAACCTTACAAATGCACAACTGCAGACGAACACTTTGATATACCAATGTAATATAAATACAATCTACTCACAATTGCTTAAGAACACAAATTTAATTCTTTGAATCTTTACAATAACAAAACCGGCAATATTTTACACATGGAAATAACACCACAATTAAATTTAAAACAGAATATGTACATTTAGTTTTGTATTATTTAACACAAAATAAATCACTTCTACGTTATGAAAATGAAATTAATGTAAATATAATTAAAATTTATCAAACATACGAGGCATTTGTAGGTACCAATAGGTACCCCTTAGCTAACAACAATGAAAAGCGGAAAGAGCAAAATATGGGGTATTTTTACTATTTTAATGAATTTAATATATAGATTACGCCTCTAAGAATCACAATCCTTATAAACAGCAAGTAAAATGATGTAATTTAGTATAATTTAATTTAGTAAAAACATAATATATACAAGACATCTGAAGGGAAGGCGTGATTGGTATTCCTTGTACATACTACTTCTCAGAAATGACAATCTTTCATTCCAATCAGAATAAAGAACTAACGAAAATCGAAGATTATGAACTTCCACACCTTCAACAAAAAATGCATTTATTCAATAAAATACTAATTATATTATATATATATATATATATATTTATATATATATAATATAATATATTATATATTAATTATATATATATATATAATATATATATAATATATATATATATATATATATATAGTATATAAAACCATTTATTAGTATATAAAGTAGTAATACGCAGTATCCTTTCGCAATTCGCTTTGAAAATATTAATAATAATAATAAGTAATAATAATTATTAATAATAATTAATAATAATAATAATAAAGCTGTTAACATACGACCAATGACAATTCAATTTTTAAAAGTACAGTCTTAAAGATTGAGTTCTCATTGGTTGTTGTTCTCCTTACAATACAAACCATATTTCAGCGTTTGACCGGCCTTGAAAAAGTATACATAGGTATATTAACAAAGAAAATAATAATATTGCGAATAGCAATACGTGACCCTATTTAAAACAAATAAATGGAAAACAAGTTATATACTTCATGTACCACTGCCATTACACGGAGCACAGAGAGTATAACTGAAAATGCAGGCACGAATTTAAGGCAGAATCAACCTCCTTGTTACAGATTTCTTGTGAGAGAAAACGCCCTCTGAACAGTTTCCCAAAGTTTCTTTTAACCGTTGGACCGTTAAGCTTTTTCCGAGATTGATACAGCTATTAAATCGTGTTCGACCAAAACCTCAGACTTCCTGGTTCATAACTGTTCTTTAATGTTGTCGTGACAGACAAAAAAACAAAGTTCGTTGAGAAGATTCTCGGTTCACCGCCAATCTTCAAACTTTTCCTTTCGTTATTTCGTTAGCCACAGCGAATTTTGGCTGTGTTTACAAATACAAAAAAAAAATTAATTTGAAATTTAGGCAAAAAGTTTGGATCTTTATTTCACATATTAAAAAGTAATAATAATAATAATAATCAGATTGGGAATCTTCTAATGTCGAAGTTAAAAGAATCAAACCGCCTGATCAATTGTAACAATCTGTTAAAATAAACAAAAACATCAAACTCTATATAAAAAAAAGAAAAAGAAAATGAAAGACAATGCCAACAATAACTGAAAGCATTAATTTTTATTTTAAAACATCAAATACAAAAAAGACTTCGATATCGTGTCAGGCTGTGATGTTGCCTATGGGATTTTTCGGGCTCAGCCCCAACCCGGAAATGGTTATAATTTTCTTAATTTTTAGCCAATTTTGACCAAATAAAAAACAAACTAGCCTTTTCTTACCCCTAAAATGTTGTTTTCACGCGTTTTTTCTGAGTGCTGACCTACTTATTATTATTTATTTTTACTAAAATTATCTTTTAATTATCAAACACCTAAAATTTCAAAATGAGCCTTTTATTAACTAATAATTTTCGTAACTATTAATATAAATACTCCAACTAAATCGACCTATGTAAATAATAGAAGGAATGTTTAAATTGCAAAATGTTAACGTATCTGGCTGGAGATCTTGCTATTTCTTTTTTATGTACAAATTATGTATTTGAAAAATGTTATGCTTCTTCACTCTTCTCTGCAATGACAGCCGATTTGCTTCTCTTCCTTGTAGATTACATATTTGTAGTATTTTTTGTTGATCTTCAACACCAAATTTCTTCTTACAAACATAATTTACATAATATTCTTGAAATGCTTTAAATATCTTTTCTTTGGTCAACTTTAAGTTGACCTGTTCGCGTCTTTTCACGAACCTTAAATTTGGCATTGCTGAAACACTACAATTGTTAACTTTAATTTTTATTACTATTATATATATATAGTTCCTGTGAGTTCAATTAATGTAATTGCCGTAATGAAGCTATAAACATTTATGGTACAAAAATGATATAAAAAAGTTAATTGAAGTTTGTTTTATTGATTTGTCTAAATTTTGTATTTATGGTTTCGATAAAAATAAAAAAAATAATGCTAGGAAAATTATAACCGACAAATGCGATAGGCTTCACTTCGTACGTTTTCCGATAATAGATAGATACATCGATGGCATTATTATAAGCTTTTGGAATGGTAAAAAAATTCGTATGTTTAATTTGTTAGCTTATTGCCATCGACAGTATAAAGTATAATTTTAAATGCATCTTAATAAGGTTAAGGAAATTTGTCGATATAATTATGCGTTAGTTATAATACCGAAAGGTGAAGAGGAGGATAATGAATGATAATGAATGAGTCAAAGGAGATTTTACTCTCCATCAGCGGGATAAAAATACAAGGTCTAGGCGATGTTGTCTAAGAAATTGAATTATTTCTTGATCACCGGGATTTCCCGAAAGACTATCCCAATGTTTGCTCAGTTTTTCAAATTTCTTACGCTTTTTTGAGAGGTTTGTCAATCTAATAGGCAGATCTTCAAGAGCATTTTGATGCTCCTTTGTAAATCGAAAGTTAATTTCCTTTAGTTTATCTAAAAATATCCAGATACTGGGGTAAGTGCTTCCCACCAACTTATTCATTTGACTATAGAAATTTTCTACGTCATTGTTATTCCTATCCATTCTTTTGAAAATGCTGAGAATTAAATAACCCACGCCCTCTACCCAAAATGATTGCCCGTATAGCATTTGAAATGCATTGCTCAGGTAAGAGTAGGACGCACAAAATGAGACTAATATAGTTTACGAATTCATCATTCCAACTACACAATCCAGTTTTCTTTATGTAAGTCGAATTTGCAGAATTATTCAAGAAACTTTGGGTAAAAATTTAGGGCAAAATTTTTTTGTGCGGATATTGAGGAAGTGGTTGAGGAGGGGGTTTACTCACTGACTATGAGATTCCCTCAAGGCTTTATGTTTAATGCCTCCTTTCGGGAAGGTTATACAAGTACTTTTGCATGTCAGTTTAGTTGGCTGTCGTCGAATGATATGTCTTAAAATTTAGAAGCTAACGAAGATTGAAGATATTTTTGCTAAAGCGACTGTTTTACTACGTCTTGAAGTGGTAAACTGATCGGATAGTATTAGATTTATTTTCTGCTCTCAATAAGCCATTAGCAAGACCTCCTAAATATCACCTCGCGTATCCGCGTTGGTATTTTTTGCCCCCAAAGTTTATTTTGAATTTCGCAACTTTTTTGTTCGTATTTTTTTTCCGTTCTAGTTCCAAAATACCACCGGGTTGTTTTTTCAACCCTTCCCATTAAACAAAAAAAATTAACATATAACTTTGATTTTTAAAATAAACATTAATATTAAGGCAGTGGTGCGTTCAACAGCTGTTGTTCTATTCTATTACAGAATAGTTCTAAACAAAAATAAGTAATGAAAGTAAGGCCTATTAAAAAAAAAAGGCAACATTTATAGTAAAAAAAGTTACTTCGGCCTTCAGCTGGTGTGGGGTGGAAAAGTTTTGGGCTTCTCCGACTGAGTGGAAACACCATTTTCTCACCACTAAAAGGCATGGCACTTTAGGTCTTGGTGATTTCTAAATTACCTATGCCTTTTCATTTTCAGATAATTATATAATAATATATAATATATATATATTATATTATATATATATAATATATATATATATTATATATAATATATATATAGATATTATATATATATATATATATATGCAAAAATGTAATAAATATCTGTGGTGGATATTTTTTTTTTCAAATACTACATTAATAATCCCTAAACCCAAAATAACCACCGGGTTGTTTTTTCAACCCTTCCCATTAAACAAAAAAAAAATTTAACATGATAACTTTGATTTGAAAATAACTAATAGTGGTGTTCAACACTGATTTTCATAAAAATCACAGCATAGATTCTAAACAAAAATAGTAATGAAGTAATGAGGTCTATTAAAAAAAAAAGGTAAATGTCTAGATTTGATAAAATTAATTATTTTCTAAAAAATTCTAAGTTCAGAAAAGTTAGTAAAGTTTTTAAGAAAATTCTTTAGTGGCAAGCTTCTGGATATGCCAGAAAAGCCATTAAACAATTTTCTTAAAAAAAAATAGTATCCGTTATAGGAATTTTATCTGAAGTAGGACTGATTCAAAATAGAATAAACCTAGGACAAGGGAATCTTAGTTAAAAAAGTTCACCCTGTCAAAGTTAGAAATCCTATAGGTTTTCTTTTCTCTGAATGAGTGGAATCACATTTTCTCACACTAAAAGGCATTGGTTACTTTGTCTTATTGATTTCTAAATTAACCTATGCCTTTAGTGTAGAAAATGGTGTGCCACTCAGCCTGAGATTTTTCTAAACTTTGACAGGATGCAATTTTTTTTCCTAAAGACATGACCCATTTTTCAGTTCATTACTATCTTTATAGATACTATGCTGTAATTTTTACAAAAATCAGCATTTAGTACTACCAGACTGGCATCTATCCGAGCCATCCTAACTGAATTTCGAGATTTTCTAGCATTTTCTGCATGACAGTAATTTTCGAGTGAACTTTATTGAAATCATCATTGATTTGATGAACAATAGAATTAATTTTTATAAAGGAATTCATATAATTAATTAGAAGATCATGATAACGTTCAACGTTACCATGATTTTCAACCGCCATATTCAATACTAAACAAACATAATTTAATTTTTGCCTTAGCTCTAATTCTCCTTTAGCTTTACCTAATTTAACTAAGCTATTTTCGTAACATGATATAATTTCTAAAAATTTTTGTCGAGCTCTCTCCCCTGAAATATCCGAATCATTAGCTATAAAAACTATCTCAGCGTCACGTGGGCGGATATTTTCAGGGAGATTCGCATATAATCTTTCGCGGGGAAGTTTAGCTTTATATGTAATTATATTCACAGTTGTTAAAATTTTATTGGAAACTATGGTGGCAATTTCAAGCCCACGGAAAATTTGGGAGGCCCTATGCCGAGCCCAAATCATAGCACTGCTAATTGAATTGAGCATACAAATAAATGGAAGTATAAGTGATCTGTTATAATCCCGTAGCCCATTTTGGGCATCTACATCTACATTCCTAAATAAGTTAAATAACCTATATAAATTTTGGTTCTGCGGGCCAGCACCCATCAATATAATCTAAATACTAATCTAAATGAGATATCTAATAAATAGATAATCTAAATTTACTACTAATACTAAACTGCTTTTACTTAGAAACGACACAACAGAATACAGATACTGAATGACTAGTAGGGATGCCGCAGAAGAGCGGACGATATTTATATCATATTATTTTTTTTTCGATAGTATCAAAAAATATCGATGATATTTTTGAAATTTTACATTCGATTATTGATATTTTATTTTCAGTATCGATTCAACGATATTCAAACGAAAACAGCTCAACATTTAAGCAAAATGTGTGTTTTTTCAGGCGCGTTTGATGTTGTGGGACATTTGTCTGACTTAGGAGGAGGAGGAAGGAGGTCAGATGAATCATACAGAGAGAAAGAATGAAGGCCTATAGCGGAAAGAACAATTATAAAATATTACCTATTGCGTATTTTACTTTCAAATAATATTTATAAAAGTAATGAAGGTATACTATATAATACAGGACAATATATGTTTTTAGGGTTAAATTTTCTAAATTCTTTTCTACTCTCTAAAGATATCAAGTTATGAGAAGTTGTTCTACTTTACTGGAAGCTTATTCCCTCTAAAACCACTTCCACTGCTAATTTAGGACCATGATAGTGTTTACTTTAAAAAAAAGCACGTATTATAATATATAATATATATATATATATATATATATATTTTGAACTAGGGTAAACTATTTCTGAACTAGTGTAAACTATTTCTGAACTAGGGTAAAATTACTCTTTCGTAACTAGTTCGTAATCGACATGTCAAAGTATATCCATATATTGAGTATTGGATATATCATATAATTCGTATTTTTTATATAGTTATTATATTAATATATATATATATATAATATATATATATATATTATATTAATCTATATATTATATATATATATATATATAATATAATTATATATATATGTAGTGTCTAAAGCTGACATGTAACTAGAAGCGACAAGCCCCCTATAGCCAGGGTGGCAACCTTTTGCATACCATACGCCAAATTTTTCACAGACGAGTTCAGTTGCATTATATTATATATATATAATATATATTATATTATATTAATAAATATATTATATATATTATATTATATATATATATAATATATATATATTATATATATAATATATATATATATATATATTATGTTCAGCATCCCGAAAAGTTCAGCATGTAACTAAAAAACTATAAAGCTACAATAATAATAAATATCATTTATTAATCAGAAGACATTTTTACGCAGAAATTTAAAAAAAATAAAAAAAATAACGCTTTTTAAAAATTAAATTGTTAAAAATTGTTGAAAATTTTCAGTTTTTTGATAAATCAAGATGCGGCTCCTCCCGAGTGAGAGCGGAAAGTTCTGCCAAATGGTTGAATTTTTTTCTTTTTAAAACGGACAAATTACCCCCGCGGTAAACAAGAACGTAATAAGAGTCGGGGTTTCGTCCGGCCCTACCGGGGACGACGGGGGGACTTCGTCCCCCCTTCTGTCCCTCCTCGGCTCGAACCCCCTAAAAGGATATAAAAAGAAAAAAAAATATTTCCAATTATATTACACAAATGACATTTGGCAACTTTTACTCTCAAGACTAATGCCGGTTTCACGTCTTTCAAGTCATTCAGAGCCTGCACTTTTTACTAATATAATATTGAATATAAGTAAATATTAGAATAAATTAATTTTTTTTTTAATTTCTGCCGTAAAATCTCCTGATTAATAAAATGATAGTTATTTTTCTGTATATGTTATAGTTTTCTATTACATGCCGCCACTTCGGGATGCTGGCCTATATATATATATATAATTTATATATATATATATATATATATATATATATATATTATATATTATATATATATATATATATATAATATATTATATATATATATAATATATATATAAAGAAATCACGGAATATATGATTTATCTTTATTATACTTTTAGAATTCTTGATTTAAGAAAAATCACGCACTAATTTCTAAGTATGCTCACTTGTGAAAAAAATAAAAAGCAAATAATTTAAGAAATATGATAGAACATTGCCTCACTATCACTCATAAACACAAAATTTCAACCGATGATCATTGACGATGTTTTATTACAAGGTAATTTAAAATCATGTTTCAAATATGGGTTTTGGCAGGAAAATATATTGAATATGAGAGTCGACGCTACAAAAAAAATGCATAAACATTACGATATTTGTACTACTTATATATTTTAACAGATGATAAAAGCTCTGGAAAATTTAAATGAATCCATTAAATTTCATTTAAATTAAATTTCATAAGAAATAGGCTGACGTTAGCCAGTTAAAATATAAAATCTCCCAAAGAGTAGCCCGTAGCAATGCGCTACTTATAATCATCCAATGCGCCACGTTTGGCGCATGCGCCAAGGGTTGGCCACCCCTGCCCTACAGTAAGGCATACACAGTTGCCTATACATGGCACAGGAAAAAAAAAGACTGACCGCAAAAAATAGGGCGCCCGAGTGTTAGGGGGTGTTTAAAACTACGAATACCCACGGGTAGACCGCCCCGATGTCAGGAGTCGGGGTCTCTCGGCCTCTAGGTGGAACTACGGGGGGGGACTAATCTCCCCTCCGGGGTATGAAACGTCCCCCCCTCGTCCCCCAGTAGGGTCGGCTCGAGCCCCCTAAAAAGGGTAAACTCTTTTTAGGGGGCTCGAGCGAGCCGACGGGGGGAATATATATAGTTATATATATTATATATATATATATATATATATATATAATATAATATATATATATATATAATATATTATAGTAGTTGATTTACTTGCCCTAGTTAGTTTGAATCTTTTTGTCATTAGAATATAAAAAAATCGTACCTATTTCCTTAAAAATTTTGCCATATATTATTAACCTGCTTATAATTTCTAAAAATGCAATGGAAAAAGGGGGATGTATTTGTTAAGGAAAATCACACATATCAATGAGTCTAAGTGACATACTAGTATTTAAATTAAGTAAATAATTTATTAAATCTTAAACAATTTGCACAACACAAGCGAAATCAACTTAATCCTACAAGGTCAAAATCCGAAATAGCGATTTTTTGTTTTAACGCTAGAATAACATCATCATATAAATATATCCGATGATTTTAAAAATATATCGATATTTCGAAATATCGGATGAAGCTCAGACGAAAGATTGAAATAAGCCTATATATTATTATTATTAATTGATTTATTATTATTTATTCAAATACTATAGTAAATAAAAATAATTAATTACAGTGATCTAAATAAATATATATATATCGATATATAATATTATATATATATATATTATATATTATATATATATATATAATATATATATGGTAAAATTTTACACAGGACTCCACATTTTTTCTGAAAAAATTTCAAGTCCAAAAATAAATATTATCATATGTAAATATATTTGAATCAAATACTATTATATTATATTATATATTAATTATATTTATTTTACTATTATAATTATTATTATATATTATATTAATATTATCATTATTATTATTAATAGTATATTATTATTATATATTATTATTAATTATTATTATATTATATCGATATATTGATTTTGGACTTAGAATTTTTTCAGAAAATATGTGGTCCTGTGCTATACCTTTACCTATATATATAATATATATCATATATATATATATATATATATATTATATAATAATATATATATTAATATATATATATATATTATATATCATCAGAGGAGACTCCTATACTCGTGTTCTCTATTAGCACGAGTTAATTATTCTATAGAAACGAGTCGATCTTTTAAATTTCATAATGTTTACGATAAATTCTTATATTTTCAGAGAAAATTGGTCAAATGAATGAAAATATTACATAAATATAAAAGATGTAAAATTGAAACAAAAAGTGTATATATATTTCAATTAATTAAAAAAGGGGACTCATCTTGCTGAATGGAATAGCGGGGATTCCAGTTTGGTTTTTAAAATTATTGAAGTTTTTAATTAAAAATGATTCGAAAAGTTTCTATGGGAGGTTAGTGAGGAAGAGGGTTTATCTGTGCGTAAATCATATGAATGTTCGTAAATTCTGGTGTCAAGATTATTGGTTTCACCTATATAAAGTTATACAATCAGAAACGGAATCGTATATACCGGGTTTGTGGTTTTTGTAAGGGTTTTTTGGTTTTAATGTATGTTTCAAAGTTGAGAAATTAGATTTGGTTGTTTTAAATCTGAGGGGTATTTTTTAGATGTGTGATCTATGTTTGGAATAGGTAAAATATTAGTATAGGTTTCCGTTTGTGTGGTTAAATTTAAGTATTTATTTTTGGCAGCTTGAAGGGTTTTAAAAATGATCGGTTAGGGGTAATTAAGTCTTTTAAAAATATTAATGATTAAATTACTTTCCTGATCTAAATATGTATTATCAGAATTTCTAAATGCCATTAAGAATAAGTTAGAGAGAACAGCTTTTTTTTGTAGAGAATTCGTGGAAGGAGAACCAATGTATATAGGAATCGGAAGAAGTAGATAATTACGATGCCATTTGACAAGATCAGATATTAAATAAATCCTTTAAATTAAACACTTCGGACACTTCTGTTTTGAGGTCAACTGTTTCAGTACAAAAAAAGTGCTGAAAATTTTAAATGCATTTTAAGGTTAAGGAAATTTGTCGATATAATTATGCGATAGTTATAATACCGAAAGGTGAAGAGGATAAAAATGAATGATAATGAATGAGTCAAAGGATATTTTACTCTCCATCAGCGGGATAAAAGTACAAGGTCTAGGCGATGTTATGTCCTGGTTTTCAAGAGGTTTTAATATTCTTGAACATTGTCTAAGAAATTGAATTATTTCCTGATCACCGGGATTTCCCCGAAAGACTATCCCAATGTTTGCTCAGTCATTCTAATAGGCACATCAAGAGCATTTTGATGCTCCTTTGTAAATCGAAAGTTAACTTCCTTTAGTTTATCTAAAAATATCCAGATACTGGGGTGAGTGCTTTCCACCAACTTACTCATTTGAAAATAGAAACTTTCTACACCATTGTTGGTCCTATCTACTTTTTTTTTTTTTTTTTTTGAAAACGCTGAGAATTTAATGACCCACGCCCTCTACCAAAATATTTTGAACATATTTGGCATGTTTAGCAGATTCCGTTTCCTAACAATATTATGCAAATCATTAATAACATCAATGATTGCCCGTATAGCATTTGGAATGCATTGCTCGGGTAAGAGTGGGACGCACAAAATGAGACGAATATAGTTTATGAATTCATCATTCCAACTACACAATCCAGTTTTCTTTATGTAAGAAATTTGCGAGGAATATTTAAGAGGATCAAATTAAAAATTTAGGGGCAAAATTTTTATTAAACTTGAGGTACTTACTTATACAGTTAATAATAGACTAACATAGTTTAAATTTCTACAAAAAAAAATTAAAAATAGTTTTTAGTGATCACTTGTAAACATAGTATTGATTTCTAGCAACATCAACATCTACATGAATATTTTTCAAATACATAAAAAGAAATATATCCTGAAAATATTAATTTCCAGGATTGCTTCAATTTTTTGTGGGTGAGGAGGGGGTTTACTCACTGACTATGAGATTTCCCTCAAGGCTTTAATTTTAATGCCTCCTTCTGGAGGGGTATGCAAGATAACTTTGGCATGTTCAGTTTAGTTTGGCTGTCGTCGAATGATGGTCTTAAAATTAAGAAGTTTGCTAAAGCTAATGGTTTACTACGTCTTGCAAGGTAAACTGATCTGGAAATAGTATTAGATTAATTTTCTTTGCTTTCTAATGAAGCCATAGCAAAACTCCTAAGATAATCCCTCACGACTCCGCGTTGGTCTTTTTTGGCCCCCAAATTTTTTATTTTGAAATTTCGCAAACTTTTTTCTGTTCAATTTTTCTTAAGTTCTAGGTATATTCCTCAGAGAGGAGTTGAAAAAAAGGCCTACAAATTTTCATAAAAAAAAAAAAGTTATCAAAATTTAATCGGAATCGCGCGGGGCTCGGATATAATATATTAAATTATGAATGACCATAATTCTAACTAGTTGTTTTGCTACGGTATTTTATTGAGTACTAATCTAGAAAATAACTGTCAAATATGAATAGCAATCGCTGTACAGTTTGTTTTTTTACAACGATTTTTATAGTATATGAAAGTAAACAGGGAAAAAACATCCAATTTACAAATATTTAAAAATAATACTAACAAATATAAATTAACAAAAATACTCTAGAACAACTGCAAAAGGTCTAAAATAAATAATGCGTTTAAAAAAAAAATAATAAAAAATGCGTTTAAAAAAAAAATAATAATAATAAATTAGTAAGAACAAAAGGTTTCCAAAATGTGTGGGCAAAAAGTGACCCACGCGTAATTGGACGTATGTTTTGACCACGCGGACCCGCATGGGATATTTTACAATTACTGAAAAACTTTTGTGTGTAAGATTATTAAAACTTGGACTATTTATTTCAGTCCTCTTTTGTGTTATAGAAGCAGTGGTATGATTCACTTTTTTTGGTTCTCTTTTGTTTCTCCGTCGCCAATTCGTATATTGTTGGATAATTCATTTTCTTTTTAACAGATTCAGTGTCTTTAAGGTCATAAGACTCGCTTGTAGGTTTATCTTTTCTATTTTTTAATGATTTTTTTTCCCAGTTTGAATCATTGAATTTTCACATTTGCTCTTTTCTACTCATAATTCCTCATTTATTGATAGAGAATCTATTTCTGTTTTATTACCAATTTGCATAAATGAATCTTAATGATTTAACTCCGAGGGACTTAGCTATTCGATTGTATTTTGAGTTGGTTTTCTATTGTGGATGATTTAATTTCAAGAACTTTGTTCTGCTTTCCTTGTTTGTGTGCGGATGCATTGTTTATCCTCATATTATTTTAATATAGATTTAAATTGATCCTCTCGTGACTAAATGACAACTTTCTCTTCCGGAAGGCAAGACCTTCCCTTTAGGAATCGAGAATGGGGGAACCTTATTTAGTGGAATACCCCATATGTGTCTCGAGACAATATATAATATATATATATATATATATATATATTATAAATATAAATGATATATATATTATATATATATATATATAATATATATATAATATAATATATTAATATATAATATATATATAAAGAGAGGGAGAACGTAAGGCGGTCATTTTCCAGTTGTTCACATATCTGTTGGATATATTATATATATATATATTATATATATATATATAATATATATATATTATATATATATATAATAATAATATATATATATTATATATATATTATATACATATTATTACTATATATATATATATATTATATTATATTATAATATATATATATATATATATATATATATATATATATATATATATATATATATATATATATAATATATTTATTTATATATATATATATATATATATATATATATTATATTACTAATTATACGGTCAACTTGATTGAAATAATAGTTGATTTGAAAAACAAGAGAATTTACTCTCTTATAAGAACTCACAAAACTAGTCAGAAGTTCATGATAATGTATGAAATTATCATGAATCTCAATGGGCCTATTTAATTCTGAGCTAATGTAGTTTAGTAACTGACCTAATTCATGTTGCCCTTCTTGAACTTTACCTTTTGACAATATACTATTATCAACCAAAAATTTAATATCTAAAAAAAAATTTCGAGTTATCTCCCCGCACAGATCTGCATCATTTGCTATGAAACATGTCTCAAAGTCATGTGCACGGATATTTCCTCCAGGTATGTTTGCATGCAGTCTTGAGCGGGGAAGCTCGGCCCTATATGATATTCTATTAATAGTAGTCAAAATTTTATTTGACACTAAAGAGGCAATTGTATAGCCATGTTTAATTTGGGACGCTCTATGGCGAGCCCAAATACTAGCACTGTTTATCGATTGCATTAAGATCCTAACCCCATCTAATGCATAAAAATATCTGCAGTCCTAAATAAGTTAAAAAGGATGTCTAAATTTTGGTTTTGCTGGGGAGCATCCATAATCTTAATTATTGAATAAATATACCTACTAATACCAACACTTAACCTAACGTTAGAAACACACAACAGATACTGCTTAGTGCTTAAAAAAAACTAGCATGCTAGATTAAAGGCGTTTTCGTTTTTGCATTTGTGCTAACGTTCGATAAGAAAATTCTAATCCTGTTTTAGCACGAATTTTTCGGGCATAATCGAACGCGATTACTTGGCTAAATTTACTTTTGTTTACAAACAATTGGAATCAGCTGTTTTTTGATGGAACACGTGGATTTGAAATAAACATTGTTCCCTATATTTTTTATTTACTGTTTGTTTGTTTTCTCCTGCGAAGGCCAACGTACCTCTACACACATTCGTTTTCGGAGTGGAAAATGAAAAACATTTGTGTAAGCAATATATAAACAAATATGGGTACGAAGCTTAAAACTGCAGCTCTTGTTTGTTTGATATTTTTTGTTTAAAATAAAAATCGGGCTAATTGTGGTCACAGACATCACTTTCCATGTAATTTATATATAGTTAGATAATATAATATATATATATATAGTATATATATATATAATATATATTATATATAATATATATATGATATATATATATATATATATATTAAAAATATTATATATATATATAATATATATATATATATATATATATATATATATATATATATATATATATATATATATATATATATATATATATATATATATATATATATATATATATATATATATATATATATAATAGAAGAATTTAAAGCTAATAATAATCGATAAGATGTGCTGGTAGAACGAGAGGAGGCCTAAAATACTATTTTTCACATAAACAATTAATATTAACCTGTATGACTGAAAAAGAACATCAGCTCATAAATATTTAAGGTATGAATAATGCTGTCATGTATATTCACATGTGGAATATACATGACATTCAAAATACTTATCTTGTTACTACTTGTTACTTTATCGGCCATGTTCATTCATTACTGATCACTATTCACACATATTCTGAACCGGCAGCAGCAGATGAACCAAACCATAGTCCCCACTCATCTCTGCATGCTTCCGGAACCTCATCAACCTGAAATGGAGATAAACATCATGGCTGCACCCGTTAAAACGAGCCACACTACATTACTCCCAAAAAGAAAATGATACATTTTCTTCGAAGGCGAGAGGCAACGATGTGTCACAAACCGCCACGACTACCCTCCAGTACAGGTCGTCTCGTCTCGGAACCACCGTTCAACCAGGAACTTTTCCGAGCCAACACTCTGAACTGCAAAACTAATATCCCCAGCATACCCAACCAGGTTCTCCAAATTATAACCTAACCAACAATCACATTATAAATAATCTAAACGAATAAATAAATCCATAAACAAATAGGCTTTACAACAATAAGGCTCAAGGGTTTTACAACATTAACCCAATAATCTCTAGTAAATAACATCAGGGTTTTCAAAATTAACCCTTTTGACAATATTTCTGAAAGAAGGGTACAGACCATTACAAATATATAATAAATACCTTTTATCAATTTAATTAATATTTTAATATTTTATCAATTTTAAATTTACCTTAATCAATATAATCACTATTTTAATAAGGAACATTAATTACGTTATCTAAAATTTATTGAGATATAATTAATGAAAATTCAATATATCACCTATCCCTTTTATGATATGAAAATACCTACTTCCGACCAACTAAAATCGAATAAACTCATTCTTTATTCAATTTGAAAAACTCCCCTTTACAATGGTAGGGATAAACAATAATATCGGAAATTAACTTAATGAAAATTCAAAAAAAAAAAAAAAAAAAAAAAAAAAAAAAAAAAAAAAATAATGGAGTACAGTACCCAACTAAACTCACACTTCACTTGACAAAGAAAGAAAAAAAAATAAGGTTCTCAAAAAAATCCCACAAAAACTAACAAAATTAAGCCTTGGAAAATAACATTAAAAATAAAACAGACTTTTAGCCCGACATTATAATAAGAAGGAGAATACTCCTCTTCAGACAAGTCTCTTAACATCCTTTGGGCCACAGAGAATAATCCCTGCGACGCTTCGTGAAAGCACCCTCCGGGAACATGCAACCCTCAATCCTTTCTAGGTAGAACCAAACCCTTCGTTTTTCAGCAGATGTTTCCCCGGATAATCCCATTGAAGACTCCACCACCTTTGTCATCCGCGACAAGGTACGCTCTGATGAAATCCTCTCAGAAGCACAACTCTCGAGTCCGGGCACTGTTGATACAGGATACATTGATGACCGGTCCTGAAGCTCCAACATTCGGGAACCCACATGGATTTTTCGGAATACTGTCACGAGAGGGCGCACGACCACGACAAGGAGTCCCAAAAGGGGTGGAAAATACACTACCGACTGGCGAGCTACCAGCCTCTTTATGCTCAATTCCATCTGCGACCAAGGAGGCAAGAACCAAACCTGGAACCTTCCTCACAGGAGAACTTAGATCCATATGAAGGGGTAAAGAACTCGGAGTCTTTTCAACCGAAGCAGTGTCAAAATCAATAAGAAGTGGCAAGCACTCTGGGCTGCGACGACCAAAACGGAATACAGATCACCGTGAGATTTTTTGGGAGAAGAATACTCCACAACCTCGGTGGGGTTCAGCCCACCTGAGGGTTTGGCAACTCTCAAAGCGAGCAAAGGATGGTAAGTCCGAATCGCTTCGAGAAAATTCTCGACGCATAGGGCCGTATATTGTACCCCGTCGTTCAGAAATTCTGGCATGGCGAGAAATTCAGAATCCCCCTTTAGGAATCGAGAATGGGGGGGGGGGCTTATTTAGTGGAATACCCCATCTGTGTCTCGACATAATGATTGAGCCCATGATTCATCATTAATATAATATAATATATACAAACAAAGTACGTAAGGCTGGTCATTTCCAGTTTGTTGCACATATCTGTTGATGGCGTGGTTAGCCTTTAAATACCTTTTATGTGGACTATTGAAAGCAACAGTGGCGATTTTTTCACAACTTTCATACGTGAAGATGGCTTGGTCCCTCATGGTATGGGTTTAATTAAAGCTATTTGAAAACCAACCCTCAAGTTGTGCCAGAGACAGTTAACGTTAAACGGATATAGGTCTTTGATCGTGGTTAGGACCATAAAATCTATCAGCCGATTGACTATATGAAACACTCAAATGTATGATTTTTGCCTCAAAACGTTTTCTGGTGTTTTTCTGTCTGTAGTTATTCTTTCAGAATTTTCAATTTTTCAAAACCCATGTTTTTGACATTTTTCGTATCAAAATTTTTTTAGCTTAAATTTTTTTTTCAGAAAATATGCACTAATTCAAATATGGAATACCAAAAAAAAAAAAAAAAAGTGAAATCTTTATTTAAAAATAACACCTGTCAAAGATTTTAGAAAATCTTATAGGCTTTTTTTTTCTTGACTGAGTGGAAACCAGTTTTCTCACACTATTAAGCATTGGCATACTTTGTCTTCGTTGATTCTAAAGTTAGTACCTGATGCCTTTTAAGTGTAGAGAATGGTGTGCCACTCAGACTGAGATTTTTCTAAACTTTGACAGGATGCAATTTTTTTTCCTGAAGACATCACCCATTTTTACACTTCATTAGTATCTTCATAGATTCTATGCTGTATTTTTACAAAAATCAGTGTTTACTACTAGAAAATTGGCATCTAGGGGAGTCTTTCTAACTTATTTTCAAGATTTTCTAACATTTCCTGCATGCTAGTAATTATAAAGTTAACTTTATTAAAATAATTATTGATTTGATGCAGGAGAAAATTGACTCTTAAAGGAATTCATGAAACTAGTCAAAAGATCATGATAACGTTCAAAGTTATTATGATTTTCAATATTCCTATTTAATACTAACCTAACGTAATTTAGGTTTTGACTTAATTCTAGTTGCCCTTCTCGAGCTCTATCCATTTGAAGTACACAATCATTGTAAAATAATTTAATTTCTAAAAAATTTTGTCGAGCTACTTCCGCGCAAAGATCTGTATCATTAACAATGTAACCTATTTCCTCGTCATGTGGACGGATATTTCCAGGGATATTAGCATACAATCTTGTGCGGGGAAGTTCAGCTCTGTATAAGAACATAAGAAATATAGGGACAGTAAGAAGCCACGTGGACCTATCGAGACTGTCCGAGTCAACCCACTAACCAACTTGGGCATGCAAATCCACAAAGCACCCTAGGGCTTGTCAAATTCATGTAACTAAAATCCACCAATTTGGCTTAGTCAAAAAAAATATGATACCCAAACCATCCACATGCCTTAATAAGCTAGTGATGTCATAATGCAGTACTAATAGACTGAACTGAACTTAAACCAGCCCAATTTGGCTTGCGTCATTAAATTAGACTATATGATACGCAACAATATCCATATACCTATCCAACTCTTTCTTAAATGTTGCCATCGAGTCACACTCAACAACTTCCTGTGGCAAACCATTCCAAAATTTAACCCTATTGCTGAATGCATGCTTTCTTCTTAATTTTCTGTTATGCCCCCTGGTCTCCCGTCCGTGCTGTACTATGAAGAATTTATTGGTCTCTGTATTATCAATAGATGTAATAAATTTTGTAGACTTGTATCATGCTCCCTCTGAGAAATCGCCTTTCCTATAGGAAACATTCCTAACTTTTTCAGCCTTCCTCATAGCTCTTACCCTTCAAACCCAAATCATCCTTGTTGCTCTACGTTGCACTCTCTCTAGCATATGCTGCATATCTAAGTTTTTGGGCGCCAAACTGTGCACAATACTCTATTACTGGCCTATTACAATACTCTATTACTATTATATAGTTTACTTATTACTTCCTTGCTCTTGTAAACAACATTGCGATTTATTATGCCCAGCATCTTATTAGCCTATTCCTTGCTTCAAAACACTGATTAGCTACTTTCAAATTACTGCTTATAATCACACCTAAATGTTTTTCTTGGTCCACAGACTCAAGCCAATCCCCATTCATATCGTAGTTAAAACTTTTATTTGAGAAACCTTGGTGAAGAACTTTACACTTTTTACTATTAAAATTCATTTGCCACTTATCTGCCCACCCAAGAAGTAGGTGTTAAGGGTGATTTTAATGTGGTAAAACAGGCAGGAAGTATGAGAGGGTATGGTAGAGGAAGATGATGAATCAATAGGGAATCTCAAGCAGGAAATCAGGCTTTTTATAGTGAAAGTGTAATTGAGAGAGAAAAAACAGATGAATAGGAAGAAATATGTACGATTATGGATACTGGATGTCAGAAGATTGTGATAGATGAGAAGTAAGTAGGCTTAGTGGTACTTAGTATGAATGAAAGAGACAGATGAGACGTGAAAGAATATATGTATAAATGGTGTTTGGTGATTCTACTTAACACTGTATTTTTAATCTTTCAACTGCCTGATATGTAGAGAATAAAAGATTTTTTTGATACCAGGTAAAAGGAGATATACCTTGTTTGTTAGGAAGGAAATCGTTGAAAAGGAAGGATGCTAATATAAATCTGAGGAAAGATGAATTAAATATAGGTGTTTTTAATAATATGAAGATTCAAGATTAAATTCCGTCACAAGTCACTCAGAAGGATTGTATGATGGTACTTTCCATCGCAAATCGTGGATTGGGAAGAATATCAATATCCCCCTAAAAATCCACAATCAATTGGTGGAAATGATTGGAGCTCGGTATGATAGAAACTAAATCGGAGACTCGTTAAATCAAAGCCAATAGATTGGTTTTAATAAAGGCTCCAAGATGGTCCTTAAAAAATACGCTCGAATTAAGGAACATCCTTTACAGTAATTTAAGGGTAAAAAAAAAAAAAAAATTGGATTCCCTTTTCAAAGAGTAGGTTCTCCTTGTCAAAATTACAAATCACGGTTGAGAATATATCCAAATCAAAAAATTTCTACAAAAACTGTATTTTTCACATAAACAATTAATATTAACCTGTATGACTAAAAAAGAACATCAGCTCATAAATATTTAAGGTATGAATAATGTTGTCATGTATATTCACATGTGGAATATACATGACATTCAAAATACTTATCTTGTTACTACTTGTTACTCTATCGGCCATGGTCATTCATTACTGATCACTATTCACACATTCCGAACCGGCAGCAGCAGATGAACCAAACCATATAGTCCCCACTCATCTCTGCATGCGCTTCCGGAACTTCATCAACCTGAAATGGAGAGAAACATCATGGCAGCACTCGTTAAAACGAGCCCCACTACATTACCCCCGAAAAGAAAGTGATACATTTTCTTGGAAGGCGAGAGGCAACGATGTGTCACAAACCGCCACGACTACCCTCCAGTACAGGTCGTCTCGTCTCGGAAGCACCGTTCAACCAGGAACTTTCCCGAGCCAGGTCGTCTCGGAAGCACCGTTCAACCAGGAACTTTCCCGAGCCAGGTCGTCTCGGAAGCACCGTTCAACCAGGAACTTTCCCGAGCCAGGTCGTCTCGGAAGTGCCGTTCAACCAGGAACTTTCCCGAGCCAACACTCTGAACTGCAAAACTAATATCCCCAGCATACCCAACCAGGTTCTCCAAATTACTAACATAACCAACAAACACATTATAAATAATCTAAACGAATAAATAAATAAATCCATCAACAAATAGGTTTTACAACAACAATAAGGCTCAAGGGTTTTACAACATTAACCCAATAATCTCTAGTAAATAACATCAAGGTTTTCAAAATTAACCCTTTTAACAATATTTCTGAAAGAAGGGTTCAGACCCTTTCTCATTTAAAAGCATTCATACGCGAATTCCTTTTGCTGAAATATCGAATGTCAATGAATCAACAATTAGAAAAACGTTTGTGGTTAAAAATCGTAGACAATTGGATGGGATGCCAATTACCAGTACTGTTGTACATAATGACAAAATCGTTAGGAGATCTATTCGGTTAAGTTGCAGAGCCCCTCAAAATGATTTGTCCTTTTCACACACGATTCAAATTTCTAAAAATGGTGGCTGGTGATGCTACAGTATTTTTTGTAGATGATTATTATTTGGAATCAGGTTCTCTCGTTCTGCTCAATAATAATGTAATTTGTAACAAGGCCAATCAAACATTAAAGTGTGTGACGGAATTTTCCTCTTCTGATACTAAATCATGCTCGAACACAAGGAGACGCTATACAAGAACTTCAGTTTTAAATGCTTTGAAAAATATCAATGCAGGATGTGAAATACTAAGTAAAAAGAGCCCCATAACAACCACTTCCAGAAGAACGTCTACTAGGCAGTCTGGATAAAAAAGTTCCAATAGGAGAGTTTATTTTTTTTGTTTGAAGACTCCTTTGAAATGCAAAGAAAATTTGGAATTAACCATTGATTTTTCTGTTCAGAAGGAGAACAGAGATTATATTCTTCATATGCTCAACAATGCTGATTTAATAAAACTTCAAACTCTACCTACTATTGGCCCCGACACTACTGTGGTTATTTACAATTTTCGGAAAATGTTTGAGAAATGAATTAGGTTGAAGATCTCCAAAATATTCTTGGATTGACAAAGTGCTTTTATACTTGATTTATCAAGACGAATCTGGTTTTTCGTTAAAAGTGTAGAAGAAATCTATCCGTGATGTTAGATGCTATTTGAAGATTTTGTACATCTTTTTATTTTGCATGTTTCTGATTTAATGTTTTACAAATATAATCTAATCTATATTTTTAATTTAAAATTATTTTACTTTCAGTTGTAGTGCTACTTTGCTTCATTTTCATTAAGCAGTATGACTATATTAGTGGCATAGTTAAAAACCACTATATATATAATATATATATATATATATATATATATATATAATATATATATATAATATAATATATATATTATATATATTATATATTAAAAATATTTAAAAATAAAATTTAAAAAGAGAGAGAGATGAGGACCTGTTATGTTTTACGACTCCGTCGTTTGATTTTTTTTTTTTTTTTTTATTTCTATATATTGATCCTAACAGTCAGATTTAAAAGGGTACGACATGATCAAAAATATAAGTAGGACCAGTTACGTTTTTACGACTCCGTTCAGTTTTTAATTTTTTTTTATTTTTTTAACTAAAGGAAACCCAAGGGTAAAACCGCAAAGATGGCAGGAGTCGGGGTCTCTCGGCCTTCCGGGGGAACGACAGGGTAGGACTATTTCCCCCCCTCCGGGAAGGGTCTCCGGAACCCCCGCTCTTTGGTATTTGGGTGTCGCGGGGGTTCCTCCGCCACTTCCCCTACGGGGTATGGAAAACGTCCCCCCGCTCTCTGTCCCCCGCCGGCCTCGAGCCCCCTAATTTTTTTTTTTTATTAATTTTTTTTTATATTATTATTTAACATTTTTGTAATAAGCTTTACATCGCTGATTCAAATATCGTAATTGGTTTCTCTTTAAAGTACTTTTCGATGATATTTCATTTATGAAAAAATGTTTTTTTTTCTTTTACATTTATATAATAAGCTTTATACGCTGATTTCAAATTTGCAATTGGTTTTTCTGCAAGTGTCGTACTTTTCGAGATATTTCATTTTTTAAATTTTATTGATATATAATTGAGTTTTTAAATAATTATTTTAAAAATATCACAATTTTGAATAATGTCAATAACAACTGAAATTCATTGTTAGTATCATATAACTACCAATATTTAAAAAAAAAAAAATCAAAACTGACGGAGTCTTAAAACATAACAGGGCCTATATATATCCTCCAGACAATATCTTAAAGGTCTGCATGAGTCACAAACGTAAAAAGTTTTCTTCGAAATTTTTTAAAATAAAATAAACAAAATATTCGGAGAACATGCGCATATATCAAGACGAATATATAGTATGATTACTATATATATATATATATTATATATATATATTATTATAATATATATATAATATTAATATTATTATATATATATAAATATATATATATATAGTAATATATATATAATATTTTTAATATAAATATATTATATCACAGGGGATTTTCGCCAATAAATAAACGTGACAATAATCTGAATTCTTTTCATTCAATTCACAAAATAAAATAAACCAAGATAAATAAAAGATACGAAAGTTCAGTAAATAATCACGAAGTCTTCTGATTTCCAAATTTCTTCAATGTCACAGATCGAATTCAACAGACTATCGGTAGTCCTATACTTCTAATTCGTAAGTTGTTCTTCAACAAATAGTTTCTGAATCCAGCTTGCAGTCAAGCTCAATGTCTTCTAATGGCTTCAAAACATATACGAGCCTTTCTTCGAAATAACTTCCAATGGGTACTTCTCGGGTTACTATCAGATGTATTTCCCTTTAAGTCTTCACAAGACACTCTAAATTCTCTCTTCTAAGAATGATATTCCACAAGTGTATTCTAAATGAATAAATATTTATCCGACCCGAATTCTTCTTATAACTCTTTTTCGCCGTAGAGTTTTATTGAAAACAGAATCCTCTAAATATAAATCACAGACGAGAGAAATGTCTCTCTAACGATGAATTACCAACAAAATATAAAACCCCAGTGAGAACAAATTAACTTATAAAAAACTTTCATTGTATCTAAGATGTCATGTGTGAGGTTACCTTGGGCATCTTTATTCCCACGGGATAATTTCATCTTAAAAATGAAATCTTCTTAAAATATTTTCAAATAAAAATTATCCTTAAATAAATAAATAAATTTCTGACCGCTCTCTTCCGTGGAGCTCAAAATCTCAATTTCAACAATCCTAATAACATTACATACGCCCTCATCAAGAAAGAAAACGGGGCTTTTCTTTTAACATAAACATTAATCCTTCACGTCCCAATCCTCGTCAGGTAATCTGCAGCAGTGTTTTTCATCACCCTTATTGATTCTAATCTAAACTTGTACAATTTGTAAAAACATTGCCCACCTCATCACTTTGGCGTTTATGTATTTGGTCCTCTGCATGCATATAATATATATTATATATATTATAGTATATATATATATATATATATATATAGTATATATATATATATATATATATATATATATATATATATATAATAAGCGACTGGTGATCTGTCTGCAGAATGAACTCCTTCCCATATTAATAGTTGTCAAACTTTCGTACCCCAATATATTATTATAGTATATATATATATATATATATATATAATATATATATATATATATATATAAATATATATATATATATATATATATATATTATATATATAATATATATATATATATAAAGCCATGTCACAAAGTGTTATTTAAAACTGAAAAAAGAGCAACAAATTAAAATGAAATGAAAATATAACACGCAAGTTCAAATGTTATATATAAAAAAAATGAAAAATACATGCATCACAAATACTGTGTAACAAAGTAAATGAGCTAAAATGAAGAAAAATACATTAATAACAAACAAAGTATTTAATTTAAAATTAAGAAATAAAAGCATTAAACCTTACCAAATTTCCGAAGACTTCTAGCCTTATCCATCTGCGAATTTTCTCCGGGGTGGCACATTCTCAAAAATATGCAGCAAATAATAGAGTAAACACTTCTACGTAACGTTGAAAAATGTGGCGTAAGTATCCTCCTACAGCACTGTCAGTGAACTTAACAAGAGTTCCAACAAAGTGGCGGAACCTACACCTATGAAAACCTTCAGTATGTTTAGCTAATAACTTAATTAACCGTGTAGAACTTGTTCGCCAAACTACTGAAAAAAACAAATAAACACGGTTATAGATGTTAAAATATAAATAAGAATTTATGGATAGATAAGATGTGTCTACAATCTAAAAGCACCCACCCAATGAATGATAGAAAAGACAAAATTCACTTTAAGTGTAGTTTTTTTACCAAGAAGAAATCCCGATTATTCTGTGCAATTTGTTGTACAAGCAATATATATACAGTGGTAATTCTGGTCAACTACTTAATTCGTTCTTTGACTTTGTTCGCGAGCCGAAACAATTTTTCCCATTGAAATTAATGTAAATCCAATTAATCCGTTCGCCCGCCCCAGAAACATATTATTTGTTGACTTTTTTATGAATTTATGTTTGGCAAATATATTTATAAAACATACAGTACTATAAGTTTACCTTTGTGGTTGATAGTTACCGGCACAGGTAGATGGTAGAGAAGAAGGAAGAGTACTTCTTCGAAGGAGAATTCCATTCCATAATAACGTCGGGCAACTGTGTAGGTATTTCTGGTGGTTTTTATCGTGTTTGTATCCTGGGAAGTGGTACCATTGCTGGCTCGGTGGTTAGTGTTTTCACAAGATAACAATCCAGAGACAATTTGTCTTTTTCTTTGTTGTATATTTTTGCGAAAATGGGATATCACATTGTCATTTAAAATGTTCACAGCTCGGCTGGTCACAGTTTTGTTAGCTAAATGCTACAATCAGTAAGGACAAAAAATGCAATCGAAAACTACTTGAATTTTTCATTAACAGCGCATCATAAATTTATAGTCACAGTTAGGGTTGGCAAAGGAAAAAAACAAGCTCGTTTTTTTCAGAAAAAAACGGTTTTTTTTTCATGAAAAAAAAAAACAGCCTGAAAAAAACAAGTAAAAATTAGTTTTTTCGTTTTTTTAAATTAAGTTGTGGAATTTACATGTTTGAACAATTATATTATAAATATTAGCAAATATGCTCTAATTTGGACATTTTTTGGTTCCAATTTCCCAAGCCCCTGAGTTTGTGTTCAAAATTTTTATGGATTTTCCATATTTTTATTTTATATTCTGAATTTTGATATTCATAATATTTTGTTTGTGGCTTCATTAATGTTTTCTTACTCTGTTTCAGCTTTCAGTAACATTTTTATCATAATTATTTAATCAGAATTTAGAAATGCCACATGCAAAAAGTCGTGTGACTGGTACTTTTTAAGAATAAAAGTTGCAAAGGCTCCAGCTAAATATAACTTTTGTTGTGTGACGTTGCAAAACTAGTATTTATTGCTCATAATCTAGAACTAGGAAATTCTGAAATTTGTCAACAACTGAGAGAGATGATTATGCTAAGGCAGCTAAGCTTACGAGTCCTGTTACGGCCCCTGCTCCTTCACCACTGTCATTCTCACACGATACTTCATACGACTGAGATATCAGACTTTATTAGTATATCATTATATTAAATTGGCTTTTATCATGCTGATTGAGCCCATTGAAATGAGCTGACAGTAGTCACAGCACAAGGAGTGACTGGGGTCTGACTGGGGTTCTGGGGATGTGGGGACTAGTGATTCGTGAATCAAAAGTTGTATTCCAAAGCCAATATTTAATTTAGTCATTCCCTCATCCTCCTTCATTTACAATCTAGGTATAATTTTCATTTCAATATTTTTATTATTTCATTAGCTCCCTTAAGTCACTTTTGAGTTTTGTCATTCAGACTCATTCTGTATAAATATAATATACTGTAACACGGTGTACATGATGTGTATCAAATTAAGTTTCATGTATTTGTTTATGTAAGTAAAGATCCCCATATTGCTCTTGCAATGACCCTTTTTCCCCTTTGCATAACATGTATACCGCGATAGCCCAGACAACTCCACGTGTAAATATATACTAATATACTCTATATATATATATATATATATATATATATATATATATATCTATTATAATATTATTATATATATATTATATATATAAATATATATATATATATATATATATATATATATATATATATATATATATATTATATATATACTGTATATATATATAGTAACATATGAAGCTTTGTAGTAAGCACCAATGAAAACTCGTTTTACGAGCATTACTCTTAAAACTGATAAATCATTGGTGGTTGCTATAGCTACTTTACTATTATTATATTATTATTATTATTATTATTATTATTATTATTTATTATTCTATTATTATTATTATTTTAGTATTGTATTATATGCGATTTTTAAAAGGAAACTGCGTGTTATTTATTACTATATAATATTATATTTATATATATATATATATGATATATATATATATATTTTATATATATATATCTATATTAATATTATATAGTATATATAATATATATATTATATAGTATATATATATGTAACAAAATAGTTTTATTTCTTAATTTCTATAAATGGAATATTTTGTTAAATAGTGTGGAGCGCAGAAACTCCGATTACAGTTAGTCTTTTCATTCTGACGGGATGAAAGATTGTTATTTCTTATGGAATTATTGAAATGCTCTAAGGAATACCAACCCGCCTTCCCTTCAGACGTCACCTATATACTTTTTCTACTATTTCAATTAATTAATGTATATATCATTCAACCTACTGTTCTTATGTATTTCTAATTGGCTAACAATCGTAATCTATGTTACTCAAGCTGGTATAAATACTAAGGAGGAGCATATTTTACAACCTTTTCCGCTTTTATTGCTGTTGGCCGATGATGTGTTTAGTTGGTACTTACGTGTCAGATATTTCTCGATCAATTTTATTTATGTGTTAGTAATCTGTTTTCGTATGCAGGAGTGCATTGTTTTGTGATTTATTGCGAAAGTAAATTTAGTATTTATTTTAAATTAATATGGTGATATAAATTTTCGAGGTTGTGATATTGCTATAATATTTTTTTTAATGGTTAATGTAATCAGGTTTGTGCTTCTCAATGAAATTGTGATTATATATTTCTTATGTCCAAAAATTTTCAAAGTGTGTCGTCTGCGTTTACGTATTGGTAAGGATTGTTGCAGTCGATATAATTGCCATGTGTCGCCTGCAGGTAAGCTTTTATTTATTATAAATAAATTTTCTCAAGTTTCGAAGTCAATATATTTTTGTAATAAATATAAAGCATTTGAAAGTTCATTATTTATTTATGAACGTTTGGTTAAT
>JABUQX010068037.1:62500-69936 GCA_015478945.1 Trachelipus rathkii
ATTGAAAAATTACGATAACCTGAAAAGAGCTCTGCTAATAAGGTAAGGTCTCACTGAAAGTGGATACGGCGCCAAATACAAGAATATGAGTCCTACTGAGGATGATAACCCTAGGGTGTACCTGCAGAAAATTATTGAAGCTCTGAGGAAATGGATTGCCGCGGCTAATGTAAAGATGACACCTGATGATCTAATAGAATTTTTCTCAGTCGACAAGTATTTGAATACAGTCCCGAAAGAACTTGCTACATATTTGAGGGAGACGAAGAAGAAAATACCAGAAGAAATCATTGTCAGTTCAGAAGGTTATATGGAAGCTCATCATTTAAAATTTGTATCTAATAGTCACGCACGGAATCATAATCACACAGATAAAAGCAGTCACAACAACAGTAATAATTTTAGATCGAGAGGCAGTGGTTATTTCACGAATAATAATCATAAAAGTAACGACCAACGCACATCGAGACCAACGAGCAATGGAGATAAGAGCAATAGCGGAAACAGCGACAGACAGAACCATCGTCGCAGTGGCAGTGAGCCTAGGGCTGTGGTCACTTGCTACAAGTGTTCGAGGAGAGGGCATCTCGCCAGAGATTGTAGAGCCCCTCCATATTTCAACAGTAGTGGTAGAGGACAGAATGGTTCCAGTAAACAAAAGGGTGATGAAGAGAACGCCGCCGCGTTCGCTGGTTTCGTAGTAGGCAGAGGAACCCCGTGTCGATTACCTGTAACTTATGGGACGGTGAACGGATGTCGTGCCCAGGCACTCCGTGATACTGGTTGTAGTTACGTGGTCGTACGAAAAGAGTACGTACCTTAAGGAAAGTTATATTGGCGATAATATAACAATGAGGTTGTTGGACGGAACGGTGATAGAGGCTCCACTCGCGACTATTGATGTGGATACCCCTTACTATGTGGTAGGACCACCGCAGCAGTTGCTGCCGGAAGTCGCTTATGATTTAGTTATTGGGAATGTCAAAGGTGCATTACCCCCGTTTCAGCCGAATCTCGCGTGGGAGACGACCGTGGGTCGAGGTCCTCATTTTGAGAAGGACGGGCAAATTCGAAAAGGATTGCTATTCCCCATCGCCGAGCATGCTGAGGAAGATTCACAGGAAGAATCTGTTGAAACTAATCATACTTATGGAATGACGAGTCTGGAGAAAGATGAGATTTTTAGAGAGAAACCGTCAGTACCACAATCTTTGGACATCATCAGAGAAGATATCAGACCAACCATTGAGTTACCATTGTGTATGGTAGAGAAGTCCCAAAGTTCATCCAAGGATGAAGAAGTTACAAAAGATGAAGTAATCAGAGTCCCTATAGAGCCACTAGAGAATATTGAGGAAGGTACAGGAGTACCGGATGTCCAGGGGACATCAAATGTAAATAGAGTACTTAGGTTTAAGGAACCAGATAGTACGTTTGAAGATGGTGAATTACAGAGAGGTGACACAGCACCTCACACACAAAGTTCCATGGGAGAAGAGATAGTAGCCGTGAGTGAAGAAGAAGTAGCTCATGATGGAGAGGTTGTGGAACTCACAGGTGATCGTGAAACTTTCAGGGAGAAGCGGAAAGATGGTGTTATTATACCCATCATAGAAGAGCCTTTTCAGCGAGTGATTGCCGGCTCAATAAGAACGATCACGCCACCATCATCTGAAGAACAGCATGTCTTGACAGTAGATGACACCGCCATGCGTTACCCAGAGGTAATACCTCTAAGGAATATAACCGCTCAGAAGGTTATAAAAGAATGCGGAGAGATTAACATTGAAAAGAAAAGAATGATGTCTCAAAGAGAGGAAGAAAAAGATGAGAGTACAAAGAAAACTTGCAATGGAGTGCCTGAACGCAGTAGAAGATTAACGAGGTGTCCTCAACAGTATTGTTGGGCTGATAAGAATTTTATGCGTTTGTGGAAGGAAGATGGGAATAAGAAAAGGACACAGTTCATAGAACTGATAAAGAGAATGGTAGAGTCGTTGTGCCAGAAAACTTTAGTAAAGGGAGAGATGATGAAGTGCAGAGATTGCCATGGAAAATTGGTACAGACGCTTAATGAAGATAAATGGCACAATGTAAGGTTTGAAAGTAAGTACGTTAGAGAAGACATCGACAGCTTGGAAATCGTGGGGGTAAAGAAGGAAGATGCATGCGGAGAGAATGAAGAAACTGAAGTAGCAACATATAAAAGGAAATGTCAGAAAAGACGGGAAAGATTGTAAAAAACTGACTGTAAATGAGTGGAGAGTATGAATGAATATAGGTAATGTCGTATGTGTGAAACTATTAATTTTCACCCCCTTTCGTTCGCAAGGAAGATGATAGCAGCTTAGCAGGATAGACGCGAAAAATAGTCCGTGACAGAATTACAGGAGAATAAGCGAGTGTATGATATTAGATGGCACGCACAATTTCGGAGTTAAGCAGAATGATATGCGCTCTCGCAGTGAAAGGGTGTATAGAAAAACACTGATCAGTGTGTTGTACACTTGCTCCGTTGCAAGTTGTGTAGCTCGATAGGTTATCTGAACGTGGGGACGAAAGTTAAATGACGGATAGACTATTTCTGTCGAAAATCAGGTTCAAATATTTCCTGACCCTACGTAGAGAATCTGAGTCGCGAGATTGGTGACACACGGATCATATAGGAGGTAGGTTAGTCTCACACTCAGACAACCAAAGTGGAATTTGCTTCGTCGCATGTATTGAATTCTGTTGGGTCTGAATAAATTGACTCTCGCGCTATTAGAGTAAAGCAGGCGCTCCATTGGTGGAGACAATGTCTGTAAAATTATGAGAACGAGCCACCTAACGAATATATGCAGGTGAGGTCATTCTTAGGGCTCACAGGATACTATCAGGACTTCGTGAAAAATTATGCGAAACTCGCCAGCGCCATTGACTGACCTGACGAAGAACTGAGAGCCGACGAAGGTAAAATGGGAGTCAGTACATCAGCATGCATTTGAAAAATTGAAAGAGGCGTTAAGCTCGAAGCCGATCTTAAAGATCCCCGAGTTGGAGAAGACTTTTACACTACAGGTGGACGCATCAGATACGTCTCTGGGATTTGTCCTCCTACAGAAAAACCGGAGGAGAGTTCTTCATCTGTTGGGCTTATGAAGGCAAGAATTGTCAGCGACCCCAACAAGGTCTCACCTTTAGAGAGAGCCTTAGCGGATTATTACTGGCATCAGGAAGTTCGAGCCATACTCTATGGAAAGGAATTTACCTACATCTGCCTCATAGCACGCTGAAGCTAGAATAAAAAGAGATAGAGAATACTAGGATATATAAGAATGGTCGTTGTACCTCAGAGATTCGATTTATCCCTAAACCACATTAGTGGCAAGAGAACAACTCATTGCTGATTATATGAGTAGATGTAACCCCAAGAAAAAACCTATTCGCCTCCAGAGGTCTCTACCTCCAAGGAGCGCTTCGAAGATGAAACAATGATCTCCAAGATGTCTCATAGAAGGCAAAATTGAATAATTGGCTTCAGGTTGGTGGGGCCGATTTAATGAGATGTAACGGTGTACACTGATTGTCTCAATTCAGTTCATGTATTTTTGTTTATGTAGTAAAGGAGTCCCATATTGCTCTTGGCAGTGACCCCTTTCCCCTTTTGCATAACATGCTAATAGCCTGGCGAATAGCCAGACCAACTATCGTGCTCTACTAAAAAATACTGACATAATATTTATCAAATGCATATATATATATAGGTTATATAATATCATATATATATATATATATAGGTTATATATATTATATATAATGTATATTTATATGAGGAACATATGAAGCTTTGTAGTAAGCACCAATGAAAACTCGTTTTACGAGCATTACTCTTAAAACTGATAAATCATTGGGTTGCTATAGCTGCCTTTAGTTAATTATTACTATCTATTATTATTAATTATTATTCGCAGTAGTAGTATTGTTAAAGCGATTTTTTTAAAGGAAACTGCGTGTTATTATATATGATATATATATATTATATAATATAATATCTAGTATAAATATATATATAATTATATGTATATATATAATTATATATAATTATAATATATATACTATATAGGACAAAGTTACTTAACTTCCAACGGAACGGGGAGCTCGGAGAAAAAAAAATTTACAGGTAGCATCTATGATACCTAAATAGATGTTCTAGGGTCGAAATGATTTTTTTTTTTTTTTTTTTTTTTTTTTTACCTGTTCTAGGGGCGAAATTATATATTATATCTATATATTATTTGTAAAAGGTATTACACGCAATGTAGGGGGCTCGAGCGAGGGGACCACAGGGGGGGGACGTTTTCATACCCCGTAGGGGAGGCGGAGGAACCCGCGACACCCAAATATCCAAAGAGCGGGGGTTCCCGGAGACCCTCCCCGGAAGGGGGGAATAGTACCAACCCGGTAGTTCCCCGAAAGGCCGAGCGACCCCGACTCCTGCCATCGGTGGCGGTATACCTTGGGGGTATTCTTAATTAAAAAAAACAAAACTATACTAGAAGTTCAATTTTCGTTGTAACGAGTACGTATAAACAGGTCTTAATAGGCCTTTCTCCTCATTTACTTTAATTACTTAAAATTTTTTTTTTTTTTACATTTTCATTACTGAAAATTTTACAGGATTCCAAAAATGTTTGCCTTTTCGCTGTAGCTAGTAGTTTTTGAGATATGTATTTTTTTTTTTTTTCATTTTAGACCCTAAAACGTCTATTTATGTATCATAGAGGCTACCTGTGAAAATTTTTTTTTGATCCGAGCTCCCGTTCCGTGTGGGCGTTAAGAACCTCACAAATATTATATTATATATATATATATTATTAATACTATTAAAATAAATAATATTTACTTTTATAATAAAAATTATATAATATTATTATTATATATATATATATTTTGATATATGTAGATCTTGTTTATTAAGAGGTTTATCATCTTATATAGTAGCTAGTGTATATATATGTTGGTTATAGCTATATAGTATAGTTATAGTATAGTTAGAGATGATATAGTTATATAATATATTATATATATATATATTAATAAATAGGTAACTGGGTGGGTGGTAAATAGGTAAAAAATAATTTTATTTCTTAAAATGAAAATAAATGGAATATTTTGTTAAATAGTGTGGAGCGCAAAAACTCCGATGATAGTTAGTCTTTTCATTCTGACGGGATGAAAGATTGTTATTTCTTATGGAATTATTGAAATGCTCTAAGGAATACCAACCCGCCTTCCCTTCAGACGTCACCTATATACTTTTTCTACTATTTCAATTAATTAATGTATATATCATTCAACCTACTGTTCTTATGTATTTCTAATTGGCTAACAATCGTAATCTATGTTACTCAAGCTGGTATAAATACTAAGGAGGAGCATATTTTACAACCTTTTCCGCTTTTATTGCTGTTGGCCGATGATGTGTTTAGTTGGTACTTACGTGTCAGATATTTCTCGATCAATTTTATTTATGTGTTAGTAATCTGTTTTCGTATGCAGGAGTGCATTGTTTTGTGATTTATTGCGAAAGTAAATTTAGTATTTATTTTAAATTAATATGGTGATATAAATTTTCGAGGTTGTGATATTGCTATAATATTTTTTTTTAATGGTTAATGTAATCAGGTTTGTGCTTCTCAATGAAATTGTGATTATATTATATTTCTTATGTCCAAAAATTTTCAAAGTGTGTCGTCTGCGTTTACGTATTGGTAAGGATTGTTGCAGTCGATATAATATGCCATGTGTCGCCTGCAGGTAAGCTTTTATTGTTGAAGAAAATATTCTCAATTAAATTAGTCTATGTCTTTTCTTAATAAATATAAAGCTTTGAAAAAATGTTTATTACATTATTTTTATTTTGCTATTTTGCTCTAATGTTGGGCACATTTGTCTTCAACAAAAGATATTTTATTAGATTAAGGCCTTTGCAATTGAATACAGTTGTAAACGCCTAGCTGATCCCTACAGCTAATTGTTCACATTGAAAACAGGCCCTCTTCAGTGAATGTTTTGACTTGTAAAGCATTTTTCCAGTTAATATTAAGTTTTGAAGTTAAATTGCTCATTCTATTAATTTCAAGACGGTCTATCTTATATTATTGAAATTTATTCTATCATATATATATATATATCTATATTATATTATTAAATATATATATATATTAGTGATATATATATATATTTATATAATTATATATCTATATTTATATAGACAATTTATATATAATTAATGATAAGATATTTTGGTTAAGTTTAAATAATTTTAGTATATTATTAATATATTATATATATATATATATATATATATATAATATATTATATTATATACTTACTATTATATTATTATAATATTTAATAATATCGTGTGTGTACTTGAGTTTATGATTGCATTGTAATACTGCATAGGCCGATAGCTATTCACTGAGGTATTCTTGGGTACTATTACGATAGTAGGTCGAGAACTATATATAAGGGGTTGGTGACTTCAGTGGCTCTCTATGTCCACGGGGAGCGCCGTTGAGCCAGAATATGTTTATCTGCTGGAAGCGAGTTAAGATATAGATAATATTTGGCTATGTCAGATGACCACGAGCCTACGTGATCAGGACTTAGCCACCATTCGCGCGCGTTCCTTCTCCTGGGATTCGATGTGGTATTGTGACCTATATAGAGTATGTTAGAGCGTCTCACTCATGAAGTGTCACGCCTTGTTCATGGGTTGTTGAACTAGAATTTTTGTCCATGCTAAAGTATTAATGGCGCACTGAGTGGCTCACTCTATATACTATTATGTAACTACTGGGCGCATATCTGCGTGGGTGTGTGAGATATAAATAAATGTTGAGTCATGATCTGACTGCTTAAGTATTCGGACGGTGATACATGAATGTGTGCGTTAGTGTATGCGCGCTTATTCGTGATTTTATGTTGTGAGAGAGATATAATTAGGACTGGTATGATTCCGAGAATACTCTTATTGTCTTGGAAACAGATGTGGACTAGACGCTCGCTCACTCTTTAATACTTTATATTTTTATGCTTTTCATAATAGTATATATATATATATATATTTATATATGTATATATATATATATATCGTTATTTATTAATTATATATATAGATTATATATATATATTTAATATTGTTTAGATCAGGGAGTAAAATTTGCAAAGTTGCGCTGAAGCGAAGAATAGTGATTTTCGTATCTCGACTTTTTTACTGTTGAGTCTTGTTCGAATACTATTTTCCCACAGGTGTCTGGTAATTTACTACGCTTATTCAAGCATTATATATCTATATATATATATATATCTATATATATATAATTATATATACTTATATATAGTATATATATATTATATATATATATATATATATTATATATATAGTC
>JABUQX010068038.1:0-38014 GCA_015478945.1 Trachelipus rathkii
ACTAGTGCCTGCAAACACAATTGCGCACATAGAGAGACTGCAACCGAAACAAAACATTTTTTTTTCAAGTCCAGTGAGTTCTCTTCTAGTCATTTGATTTTGACTCTGAAATAAGTACCATTTTAAGGAGCAGTCTTCCACAGGAGTTAATCTGTTTTCAGTTTATTGGCACGGTTTCACAAATAACGACTCCTTTATGAGGGGAGCGGAGAATAAACGGTTTTTCTCACCAAGGGGGGAATTTTTTTAATAAATAAGAGTCATGTTCCATATCTTTTCTCTGGATGCATTTCTTCAATCCTGTGGTAGAATGATAAACAATTGCCTCTTTCTCTGGAACTCGCTCCGATCTTGGTAGTCATGAATAACTTGTCTTATATTTATGTTTCCCAACTGTCGAAAAATCGGATTGTAAACAGCAGGTCTCTAGAGTCCAGCAAGTGCCTCCATAGTCACTTCAAAAACATTACGAATTTATATTTACATAAAATTGACTGTCGCACACAGCCAGTTGAAGCAGTATCCGGCCAAAGCTTGGATTCTATTAGAGTACAGGCTCTTGCTTAATTACCTTGTATTGCTTGCCAGTGGTGTCAAAACCACAAGCCTGTGATATTATTATCAAGTCCAATCTTTCAAAACAGTCAATACACAGGCCATTCGAAAATCATCAATGCCATCCTTTCCTGAAACAAAGTTTTGGACTAGCTAGAGTTCTTGAATTACCTCTGACTTAAACATAGTATAACTAACCTCTCTGTTATTCTGAAAAAAACCAGCCGAAAATCTGTTAGAATGTTTACCAATCCCAACTGTACAGTCAACTCTACATCTGTTCGCAAACCTATGTTTAACACCTCAGCTATTCTTATTACGTAGAAGCGCCTTTCTCAATCCTGCAAACTGTACTCCATTCAAAAGCAAACCGTCAATCCAACATCGACTCCAAGGCTTAACAGTGGCCAGAACACATAAAAGCACTACGATCACTTATTTTGTCCTGTCCAGTGTCTTTGCCACATCAGGTGTCACAATACGCATTTTTCTTGCCCACTGTCACACTAGATGGAAATTTTGAGTATGGTTCATCACCTGGCGTTTGGTGAATCAGTATTAGAGTTATGAAGCGATAATCGCCAGTAAACAAAAAAATAGAACTTGAGCTAATTCTACAACTACGCAACATTTTCTTAACTCCTATATCGCTCACGGTTGTTTTGGCTCCAATACTCTCCTCGTCTTATCCGTTTCTAGCTTCTCAGAAGAGTTTCTATCAATTGTGCCGTAGTAGCCACGTCTACTTATTCTCTTTAGCTGCAAGAAATCATTTTATCTATCCTCAACCAACTCAATTTTGTTAGTGCGATCACTGCGGCAATATCAAAAAGTCGTTTAAACTCTCCTTAGCGCATTTGCCACTTTTTGTAAGATGCAATTACTCTGTGTAATTCCAATCTATTACGTACTGAGCGGCCAGCAACTAAACTATGTTTTAACTGAAATTCTAAAATTCCTTCTGCGAAGGCTTTTCACAGTCTGAAATAAAATGGAAGAGTAATTTTCAAAATACAAATTAAACAAAAACTACACTATAAGCTTGGGCCGGTCTAAATTAATATATATACAAGTAATAATAGTAATATATATAATATATATAATAAATGTATAATATATATATCATATCATATAAATATTATATTATATATATATATGCATATATTATATATATTATATATATATATATAATATTATTATATTATATATACCTTATATATATTATACGATATATATATATTTTTTTATAATATACTATATATATAATATAATATATATATATATTACTCAAGTGAACAGTTTCAGGGTAGACAGACCTTTAGGTTACAGACCCCGGAAACGATTTATGGACCCAGGGAACTTGAATTAAATGTTTTAAGATTAAGATGCCTACGCATTAAGTATGCGACGTATGGTGGTAAAGAGAGAAAGATCCTGAAGATGATGAGGAGAGAGGATTCGGAGATGATCTGAATAGGCCAGACAATCCAAATTGAGAGGAGAAGAGAGAGAGAGGATACGAGAGGATATGTAATCATATATAAAGGGGTAGAGGAGGGAATCAAAAAGCATGGAGTAGGCTTCATATAGGGCCGAAGATGTCCCGTTCATACAGACTATAGAAATCTTACACGAAAGACTTATACGATGCACTTTTAAAATCAAGGCAAAGAGGTACCACTTTTATATCAAGTATATTCGCCGCAACAGGGACACATGAAGAGGAAAAAAAGACAGTTCATGGAAACGTTGGGGGAGAATTAGAGACGAAGAAGAGAAGAGGATGTACTGTTTACTGATTGTAGATTTCAATGCACGTGGAAGGAGAAGAGACGGGGTGAGGACAATGGTAGGACAGTTGGAGAGGAGGCTAAGGAATTATGAAGAGAGATGCGGATAATATTTCTGTCTGAGTAAGGATTGAAGATCGAATGGGTTTTCTCAACGAAGGGGATTCACATAGGTTCGCAAGGATATAGATGGAATAATACAGGAAAACATCGATCAGAATGCATTATTGACTATATAATACATCTGATAGTAGAGAATAGGAATGTAAATAATACCTGGAGTAAAACAAGGAATTCGATCTAGTATTGATGACGGACCTGGATAAAGCAGAAAAGCTGAGATAAAGAAAAGAAGAGAATGTGATTAAAGTGGAAATCACTGAAGGAACTGTAAAGAAATAAATTGATAGAACAAAAAAAGTCATACTTATAAATTACAAAAGTAGGAAGAGACGAACATACAAAGAAAACGATAAGAAGGTAGGTAGGAAACTCAAGGCAAAAGATGGTAGGAGAACGAAGAAAGACACACAAAGTAGTGGACTGAAGAAGTAAGGGGCAATAAAGAGGAAAACGGAATTGATGAAAAGGTGGTAGAACATAGAACCGTACAAACAAGGGACCAGTATGTGGAGGCGAAAAATGATGCAGAGAGAGGAAAGAAAAGTAAAAGAAGAGCTGGCAAAAGAGAGGCGGAAGAAATGATGGAAGATGGGAGGCAGAAAGGAAGAGATTTTTAGACTGGCATAAAATATTGCCAGGATGCCTATGAGAAACCCCAAGTTTGCAACAGCAAGTATAATCATGTCAGTCGTTTGATTGTCATTGAGTTGGCAAAGATATTCCATGTGAGATCATTTCAGTAACTGCTAAATGGCTGAATGAACAGGGAGAGGAGGAGAAGAGATTGGAGGCGCGAGGAAGAGAGGAGGGGAGGAGATAAACATGAAGAATTAGAGGTGCGCTCTGAAAGCGATGAAAACGATAAGGCCCGGGTGAAGATGGAACCCATAGAATTGGATAAAAGAGGGAGCAGAAAAATGAAAGAAGAAATTATTGAGGGAAAATGTGGAACGAGAGTGAAGTACCAAAGGATGGGGAAGTCAATTATAGTGCCAATATATAAGGGAAAAAGAGCTACAAAAGACTGCAAAACCTACAGAGGAATTTCCTTGTTGAACCATCTGGCAAAACAAATGAGAGAATTTAAGAGAAAAGGTTGAGAATAGTAGTAGAGCACCCAGACTGGGGAAAAAGAGCAGCACAATATAGAAAGAAACAGAAAACAAGACGGATCTCTTGTTCGCTCTGAGAATTACCTTGGAAAAGGTATGGGAATTCACAAACGAGCATATAAAGCTTTCAAAGATCTGAAGAAAGCTTTCGATTCGGCGCCTAGATAGAGACTTTGGAGAGTGCTGGAGAAAGGATATGCAGTGGGTAGAAAGTTGAGAGGAGCTCTGGAGAGTTTGTATAGGAATAGCAAATGTAATGTAAGAACAGAATATGAGAATAAGAAATGGTTCAAGGTGAGAACAGGGGTTAAACAAGAAAGCGTGGTGTCAGTTGTCACCAATTTTGTTTGTATCGTATCGGGAATTTAGTGATAAAGAAAGTGAGAGAAGAAATCGCGAGATTTGGACGGTGATATTTTGGCATATGCGGATGACTTGGCGTGCTGGAGCGAAGAGGGAACAGGTTGAAGAGGTAGTGATATGTTTTTGCCACAGGCTGAGCTAGAGGGCCGGCTTGACTATAACCGGCAGAAAAGACGGAGAGTCATGACGTCAAGTAGAGAGAAGAGGAGAGAGTGAGAATAGAGGTGGAGGGACTGAGATAAAAGACGGTGGAGAAATGTAAAAATTGGTGGAGCATTTGGAAAGAGAGGAAGACAATGATACAGAGATATAAGAGGATAACTCAGTATGGGGGGAAGTAAGATCGTGTATCCCATACTGAAAGATAGACAAATGAGTGTGGAGGTGAAAGGTGCATCATTTGAAGGTGTGATTAACACCAGATTCTACTTATATGGGAGCAGAGACATGTGAGTACGACAACAAGAGAGATAGTAGAATACAGTCGGGCGAAGATGTACGTTTTCAGAGCGATAATGAAAGAATAGAAGAGACAGACAGAGAAACGAAGAATAAGGGAGGAGGTTGGAGTGATGCTATATTGAATAAAGATGGATGCAGCTACGATTGAGGTAGCTGGGGACACCTGGAGGGGATTGCACATAGGGAGAGTAGCAAAAAGCAGATGGGTAGTGAGACCCGAGGAAACAGACCAAGAGGAAGACTAGGAAGAGATGGAAAATCTCGGTGAGGACTCATTGAAAAGACATGATTGCTGTCGATGCAAGGACTGAGGAAGATGAGTTTTGTCAGATAGAGGAAGATTAGAAGAGTGCTGCCCCGCTACAGGTCTGACCCTTCCTGGAACGGTTGTCAATGTAATATATTATAATTATTATATAATATATATTATATATATATATATTATATATATATATATATATATAATATATATAATACTATATATATATATATATATATATATAATATATATATATAATATATATATATATATTATTTAAACTTAAAGAAATAATATATATATTATATATATATATATATATATTATTATAATTTAAATAAAATTATAATAATTAATATTTATTATATATATATATATATATATTATATATATATATAAATTGGACCTGTTATGTTTTACGATTCCAGTCAGTTTGATTTTTTTTGTTTTTTTTAAATATATTTCCAGTATATATCCTAACAGTCAATTTTAGGGGGTGACGGACATATTCAAAAATATATAGACAGTTACGTTTTACGACGACTCCGTCAGTTTCAAAAAATTTTTTTTTTTTTTAGCTAAAGAAATACCCATAGGGTAAACCGCCAAAGATGCAGCAGTCTGGTCTCGCTCAAACCGGAACAATACTACTAGGGTAGTACTATTTCCCCCCCTCCGGGAGGTCTCCGGAACCCCGCTCTTTGGTATTTGGGTGTCGCGGGGGTTCCCTCCGCCCTTCCCCTACGGGTTATTGGAAAACGTTCCCCCCTCTGTCCCCGTCGGCTCAGCCCCTAATTTTTATTTTTATTTTTTTATTTTTTCTATTATGGTCTTGTTTTACATTTTTGATAATAAGCATTTACACGCTGATTCCAAAATTGTAATCTGTTTTCTGTAGGGGTCGTACTTTTCGATATATTTCAGTGATGAAAAATATTTTTTATTTTTTTATTTTTTCTTTTTCATTTTTGTAATAAGCTTTATACGCTGATTTCAAATATTGAATTGGTTTTTCTGTAGTGATCCCCCCATACTTTTCGAGAATGTTCATTCTTTGTAAAAATTTTATGATAAAATGCTGATTTTTAAATAATTATTTAAAATATTTCGAACTTTTAAATCATGTCCATCACCACTGAAATCATTGTTGATATCATATACTAGCAATATGTTAAAAAAAAAACAAAAAAAAAATCAACTGAAGAGTCTTAAAACATAACAGGCCTATATATATATATGTGTGTTTGCAAGTGTCTGTGTGTCTGTGTGTGTGACCGCAGAATTTGACTTAGGAGCTAGCAATGGTTGAGTGATTTATGTCCTGCTCACCACTGATCAATAGACGGTGTGGGGTGGTTAAACTCCAGATTTTTCCTTTCAAAGGCTAATAAAAAATATAAAATATAAAAAAGTTATTTCGTGTTATTAAAATAAATAAAATAACAAATCTACATCAGTTATTAATTAAAAAAAATTTATGTGTCACGGAGTGAGTTAAAAACAATATCTTATTGAGAGACGTAAAGTAATATTTATGGGGGTGGCGAGTATTGAGTCCTGAGTGTAACTAATATTAAATCTAAACTAGCATTAGACGCCGTGGATTTTCAGCGAATTCCGCAATTACATTGTTTTCAATTCGTTCATTATTCACTTACTAATTCCATGAATCTTCATCCTACATAGTCCATTAAGGCTGTCTTCGTTTTTGTGTTTCTTAGCCAAGTATTTACTCCTCAAAGAGCTAAAAGACCTTTCAAATGGTACTTGTTAAACAAGGTAGCAAAAAAAAAAAATTAAAGACAGTTTATAATTTGAGGAAAAAAGATTGGCTTCTTTAAGGACCAGTAAGTCCAAGTCTTTCAACTTTGCTTTTCCATTTTGTATCCAGCCACTTCCGGTGCTTCAAAGACATTGAAATTAAATTTTTTGAAGAGTACATTTGAGTATTTCAACCAATTGCTGTTGCGTATTAGATAGGCTACAGGTGATAAAAGCTGTTTTTATGGAACTTGCTTCCAACATTGCTAGTGATTTAAAAAAAATTAATCGCTTAAATACGTCTATTCTCATGTTCATCCTCTCCTTACAGCATTAGCTTCATTCGAGAATAGATTTCGGGAGCTTCTTAGTGCATATCTCGGCCATCACCGCAGTTCTGCATCAATTTCTAATCCTAACCACAAAATCAAATGGTCGCCATAAACCCGAATATAATACCGAGGAAAATAGGAAAAAGCATCAGAAAATGCTAATCGTGGCTGTCAGAAATGAGGTTCAAACAAATACATCTCAAGAGCCTAACGAAAGTAATGGATTTGGCTGGAGTAACAGTCCAGATGCCTTTCTTGAATACGAGAGTTTGTCATCTACATCACCCGCCGTCATTAAATAAAGATGAAATAGAAATGCTTAAATACCTTTACGGATAAAGACAGATCCCTGAGTCACTTAATAGATATCCCTGTGGTAAAAAAGTCTTTTTGCACACAATACTCCCACTACCTTCACGGCTCTAAGAAAGGTTATTCAGCTTTTCTCGGTCACATGCACTCTCCCAAGAGATCAAGCTATCTGATAAATGTTGAAAGGCTAGTCATACATTAAAGTAATTCTCATATTTGTAATGTATTAATTAAGTACCTATAAATAAAACTTAGTCTTCTTTTATTTTTTTATTTAATGCCTCTATATGAGTTACAAATTATTATCATTTAATAATAAGTGATTAACTATGTTTAAATAGATCATCTACTTACTACAATATTATTATTATAATATACCTTGCATACATTACATTATTACTGCCAATTTTTATTATTATTATATCATATTCATTAAGATTAATAATATCTTACTCTTAATACTTTACATACAAATAATATCAAACAATGTTTTGGAAAGAAGAATCGGCTAAGCTTGGGTCGAAAGTGGACGCACAATGAGAATAATCTTCTACGTTTACTTAATAAAAATAAATGTTATACAAAAATTTTAAATATTGAATAATATTGTATCACTAAATTCCATAAATTATATCATTTATTGTTTCATCTTATGGCAAATGAAATTTAAAATCGATAAAATTTTAAAAATTGATATATTTCTATTATTTGGTCATGATCAGTAATGTAAATTGCAATTTTTTAATAAAAGGTTTAAAACTGTAGTTAAACAATGATTTTAATCTTCAGCAGTAAATATGTTTATGATCATGTACCAAAACTGGTAAATATTAAGCTCGAAACTGAACGAACGTAACGCCCGTACATGTAACGGCGTTACAGTAACGAGTAACGTTAACGCTTCAAAGAATTTTAAATGTAACGATGTAACGATAACGCTACCCTTTTCTCTCAAGTAACGGTAACGGTAACGCTAACCAATTTCATGAAACGATGCCACCATTCTCGATATATAATATATATATAAGCACGATTTCGAAAGATATTAATGTAAATCAGAGTCTTACCTATGATAAATTAAAGATTTGTTAAATGAATTCTGCTTCAATTCTTGGTAAATTTGATTGATAATGCTGCAAACACTTAAAAACTTAAATATCAGCAGTTATTATTTTAAACTTCAAATAATTATAAATTATATTTATAAATTCATTCCTCTAACCACCTCCTACTTCTAAAAGTTTCAAAACATTACTGGAAGTCTGGAACCAATATGGCTGCCATTTATCTGTCTAGCTGTTTCAATAAATAATACAATGGGTATTTCAAAGAATAGGGATCATCGATAACATATATTCGGATAAATCTAAAATATCGTTTTGGCCAGACGAAAATATTTTTAACCATATTATATATATATATATATATATATATCATATATATATATATATAAATATATAATATATATATAATAATATATATATATATATATATTATTATATATATACACACAGATTTATTATATATATAATGATATATATATATTTATAATATATAAATAATATATATTATATATATATATATATATATATTTATATATATATATATATATAATACTATATATATATATATATAATATATTTAATATATATCCATCATCATCATCATCAACCTTCTTTCCCCAACTCGGGGTAAAGGTGCGTCACATGCACTGAAAACAGAAAAGTTGTCAAAAGAAGTATAGACAAAAGTCGAAATGAAAGTCCCAGCCTTACCACCCTATATCCTTAAGATGAAAACTTCTACTGCAGTCAGAAAATCGCCTAACCTCACGTAACACAACCATAGACCACCCCCCCCCACGAAGAAACCCTCAAGCAACGAAAAAAAACCATCCACCCCAGAAACTAAAGACCGACACCAAAAAAAATATTCAAAATATCCCTGATAAATGCACATGTTATTCTATTCGGAACGACTACTGCCCGAAACATCCAACGAAATTCCTCATCGTTCTTTTCACGCAAAACAATTACATATCGTATGATGACTCAGGTAACTCACTATAATTACAAATTTAGGACCTCCAGCCAATGATATCCTGCCACAACAAACACTCACCTATATAAATCCCCTTAAACCAATCCACAATAACATCCATCCTTGACACATACACCAAAACCATACATCAATAACACCTTTCTCTAATTCTACATCATTTACTCTGTCTTCTGAAAGCATCTTTCTCCTTTTATTCAGAACCGAATTAAATCACATTCTAAAATTTATCAATTAGATCATCAGGCACCTACATGCCGCCTCAGATTGATCCACAAACAAAAACCACCAAAAAAATACACTGACACCACATTGTACTTTCATCTAATACCTCTTATTCCAACACATCAAAGTTATCCTCCTAACTAAAGAATGAGAAAAACTCAAAAATACCATCCTAGACAAGGAAAAAGATGGAGAACAGTACACCAGACAACCTACCCCAACCTACGGAGTAGTAAAGAACGACCCACACACATTAACCAGCAAACCAACCACTCCCAAACACCACTTAGATCCCTTACATCCACCAAATCGACACTATTAATTAATGCACCGTCACCTTACCTGCCATGTCAAACTTTTCCTACTACCAACTCCTGCATCAATCACATTCCCTTTACAGTCCAAGATAGTATTTAAAAAATAATTTACTCAGACACTGTTTCCAAATTTGACTCTACATCCAACGTACACTCCTAACACCCAGGGCCATGTCCTCACTCACAACCATACTTCTTCTACTGATGATTTACTCGTAAAACCCGCTCCTTTACACACCTGCCAAGAATCCCCTACTAGCCAATATCTACAAACTCTATCGAATTCGCCATGCAAAATCCAATCTCCAGCATAAATAGGTAGGCACCCCCACTCATTTCATTCTTGATTATCATTTAGGCAAGCCAATCCCCTGCACATCCCCACCCTCCTAGTTCTCTTCATAACCCCATCCACTATAACACATAATAACTCAACACAAGTGACGACCTACACATATAACATTGCTTGACAACGCTATAATATTAAACCAATCACTATTCAACTCCATTTATTCTTCCCACACGCTTCACTGTGTCAGAATACTTTTACCATACAAAAAGCTACCACCAAACACCTGCCATAAGAGCTTCCATATTAACCCTGTCATACGCCTGATGCAAATCCATAAAACAAATACAATTTTTTATAATTCATCTACAATCATTTTTTTCAATTGAAAAAGATTTGATCCACAAATCCTCTACCACTTTAAATGTACCTTGTTGTTCAACCCAATCAGAATCCATAATTTAACAGAAGAGAGATTCAACTAAAAATACAGCAAGTGTATCTTCCCTATAATACTCAATAAACTAAGTCCCTTATAATTCACCTACAATATACTTATCCCTTACACCTTACATAAGGCCAGGCATTTAACTGCTCATCCTCCATCCTTCGAGCCTAATCACTCATCACATAATATGCTTTAAGGGTACGCTGGTAAACCCAGGCGTGCCAGTCAAAGTATAAACTATAAGTTAACTCCATTAACCATGTTTCTCCCACTTATCTAATTACTCCATTATTAGGAGTGTAGGAAAGCCCTAAACCAGTATTATTCAGTATATTTTGTTGATTGTGAAGTGATTATACTGTTGCTTTGTGGAGGATTGAGCGACTATTATTAACTCCACCTACGAACAATAGAAGATCAACATTATGAGAGTCTGCACATCCAAACTTAGAAGATAATAGTCATTCACTTGGCTTTTGAAATACTTTAATATGACCATATCATATTAAAGTATGGATGCCTTATAGTTATTTTTCTATCAGATTCAAACAACATCACAATTCTCCAAGAGTTTCTAGCAGAGGCCCCTTAATAGAAGATCAACTCTAAAAGGGTATTTATAATGCTTTTCGGTTATACTGCATTTATAAATATATACATATATAACATCTGCTAATCATTCAAATTCATAGTATCAGCAATAACTGTTTATATTTATATTATTTATTATTATTTTCATTTATGCTCCATTTATTATTTATCTATTATATTTTATATTATTATTATTTATATAAGTGAATATAACCCTTTTATATTCACAGGGTTCAAATCTTGGGCCTATATTTCTCATACCTTGGGTTGCCTTCATACCTGGGGCTACAACTATTCTTCATATCTTGGACCAAGTTCATTCTTGGGCTAGAGTTCATACCTTGGATCTCAAGTTTGATTTTGATAAACACCTACGAGCATCGTAGTTTGTCTCATCACCGACGTTCATCTATAACTTCAGCGGAAGAAATATACTGATAAGCAGAAATGTATATCTTTGTTCACATCTACTTTATACAGAATATAATACACAAATTCTTGCTCCTTCTGTGCTAGGCATAACATGGAGTTGTGTTTGTTGGAATAGGCTTCATTGAATTTCAGTAAATGAGCTAATAGCTTATTTTTATAAACAGTAAAATAAATATAGTAAAATTAACTATTTTATTTATTAATCTGACTTTGATTGAACCATCTTTGTGCTTCAAAGTTTTGCATTTTTACATAGATTTCTTGGGAGATATTCACAGGTGTTCCTATTCCACCTAGGCTTGAATACTGTTAGGAGTAACCTAGTATCTCTACTCTTTTTCAAATTCCCGCCTCCTAGCTTCAGAATGCTGAAACTCTGCCTTAGTAATTTTAGGTATGAGGTAGGAGAGATATAATTTTGGGAATATTTTTGTTTTATGGGCAAATTAATTATTAGGATACACTCTCGGGACGTATTTGCTACTCTCCACATTCCCTGGGATTTTTTTGCTACCAATCTCCCCTACATACCCCTTATATTTATTGGCGCCCGAACAGGGACCTTTGAATTGTTTAGGTTACATGTACACAACATTTAGACTATCAGAAAACACAGAACATACCTATACCTTTCAGTCTTCGCCTAGCCTAAATGGGTCGAGTTCAAGCCAGAGTAAATAATATCTCCAAAGGTGTTTTTGTAAGTGCAGGAGCGGGAAGCAGAAAGCCCAAACTCCATTTATTATTTTGATCTGATGTTTAGATGTTTACAGTCTGTACTAATATCAGATAAGACGTTCCTTTCTTCTTTTTTGAAAACATATATCCTCTCTGTACATTCTAATTTAATATTTTTATATTTTTTTGATATAATCATAATCTTTGCTACATGCCAATTAAATTTTTTTTTTATAATCTCCTTTTTTTTATATTCTAATTTTTTTTAATAATTTTTTTTTTGTTAAATAATGGAAGCAAGAATAGATACCAGAGCTCTGAGCATAAGCGGTGCAGAGGAGATGGATGTATTGAGTGACACGCATCTCACCTTCACAAAACACACAGACAAACTTAGTCTGCAAACAAGAAACTGAACATATTAAGAAGGTGCCTGGTTCAATTAAATCCTTGGTGGATACAAAGGGGCAGTTGTGAGTGCGCTAGAGTTTTGCCTGACGGTATGATGTTACCGATGTTAATGTAAACTGGTGAAACTTTGGTGTGGAATAAGAGGTATAGATCTAAGATCAATCTGTTCAGAAGGACAATCTTAGGGGTGTGTTAGGTTTGAGAAGATTGATAAAATGAGGAATGAATGTGTTAGGGAGTTGTGTTGTGTGAAGAAAGGCGTAAATGAGAGAATGAATGAAAGTGTACTAAGTTGGTTTGGTCATATGGAAGGGATGAATGATAGTAGGTTGGTTAAGCGAATGTATAGTGGTGAGTGTGTTGGAAATCCACCGGATGGGAGACCAAAGAAAAGTGGATTAAGTAGGTAAAGGAAGTGGATTGTGTCAGTAAAGGAATGTCTGAAGGAAATGAATGAGTTTGGCAGAGGCGAGAAGAAAGATGCATAACAGGAGTGATTGGCCGGGTTTTGTGAGGGATTATAGTTGTGGGCCTGTTTCAAGATATGAACCTTGCATTGACGAGATACCACAATGAACTCGCACAAAGTAGATGGGTAAGAGGAGGGGCGGCTTTCCTCTCGACTTACGTCATGTTCTACTGCTTTTCTGTTTTCTGTGTATGTTGCGCACCTCAACCCAACTTGGGGAATTTTTTTCTACTACTTTTCTGTTCCAGGTGCATATTTATGCCACCTCACCCCCAATCTGTATAGTAATTATATCGTAATATCATATATATATATATATATTAATAATATAATTATATAGTAATATATATAATATATATATATATATATATATATATATATATATATATAATATATATATAAAATATATATACTATATTATACATGCTTTCTTCTAAATTCTCAGGATACACCTGTGAACTGCTACCACATTTTCTATCCATAATGGACATCAATCAATTTTTCACTCCCTACTCCTATAATTCAAATGATATATGTTTCAGCTTTATTATAATATGATTTTTTTGTCTTTAAATCTACCATGAAAGAGCAAAATAAATGAAATCTCTTTTCTTTACTAAACAACCTTCTATGACAATTTTAAAAGATTTTGCATTCTTGAATATAAAAAAATAAAAATAAAGTAAAATGTAAAACAAAAAATAAATTTATTATTCATTAAGTATATAAATAAAACGTATTTAAAAAATAGTGAGGCTTATTTAATATATTATTCACGCTACTGTAAATAAACTAAAATTGTCACTTTTGGCTCTGCAGCAATCTCTTACGAATGATAATATTTTAACTATACTATATATATAGTATAGTATTTATATTAAATAATAATTAATAGTTCAATAAATAACCTAAAAGTAAAAAATTATAAATATAATATATAATATATTATTATAATGTATAATATATAATATACTTATTATATATATATATATTATATAATATACATATAATACTATAATATATATATATTTATATATATATAAAATATATATTAATATATATATTATAATTATATACGTATAATATATATAATATATATAGATATATAATAATATATATATATATATATATATATATATATATATATAGTATACTAATATATATTATATATATATATATATATATACCGTAATTCATATATATATATATATATTATAATATACTTATATATATATATATATATAGTATATATTATATATATATATATATATATAAATATTATTAATATATATATATATATATATATACTATAATCATAAATGCATAAAATTGCCAATTAACTATAACATTATTTACAAAAAAGCTGTATCTTTAATTATATTTTAGGAAAATGGAGAGGGCGTAAGAATGTAATTCTATACCTCCAGGAATTATACAAAGTTTTCAATTAAAAAACTGCTTCAAGCTTGTAGATTAGAGAATATTTTATTTTTTTTTAATTAAAATTTGTATATCTTTACAATAAACATTATTTTCATCATTACCTGTCGAATTTTTCCTTCTTTTAACTCTAAAATATGAGGTAGAAGATCTTCTAGCTTGGTGCATACCTTCATTATTCACTACCAGCTTAGTGGACCAGCTTTCACATTCACTGCAACCTTCTTGCAATATCACTCTCTATACTAATATATATATATATATAATATATATGTATATATATATATATATATATATACTATATATATATATTATATATATATATAGTATATAATATATATATATATATAATATATATATATATATATACTATATTATATATATACTATATATATATATAATAATATATATATTATAAATATATAGTACTTATATATACTGTTATATATATATATTAGAGACTACGAATCCGTCGCCGGAATTCCCCGGAATTTACATTTTTTATCGCGGTTCCGGTCGCCGGAAATTTGAAAAAATTCCGCCGAAACCGGAATTACTATTTACTTCTGAGAATTGCTGGAAAATATTTATTTTTATATAACCCATAGCCATCTTTAAGTAAAAGGAAACTTTTCAACAGTATTGGCATTTTTAAACTTTTCTCAATATATTTCTTGTTTCGCAAATGAAAATAATTGCTACTGAATATATGGGAACTGGATATGAGAAGTAATTTGGCTAGTACTGCATGTTTGGGAATTAGCTTCGTCACTTCCACATTAAGTAATTCTGTTTCCCGATTAAAATGATTCTCTGTAAAAAAAAAAATCAATTCTTTAAGAATTTCACCTTTTTAGAGCCACTGTGTTTTCTTTTTCTTTTTACACTAACCTAACTCGCTGTCACTTTCTTCAAACTTATAGAAGCTAAGTAACTTGCAGTAATTTCTTTTAATGCTCCTGATGATTTGAGGTACTTGGCAATAATGATTGAGGATAATCTAGTTCTGTTTATAAGTATAAAATTTCCCTCCTTCGTTGAAACAAAATCTCTTAAAACTGTAAATAAGAACAAACAAAATCTCTTAAATTCTTTAAATAAGAAAACCTCCTTAAATGTCTTTAAATACATCTTTGAGAATTATCTTTGTAAATTTTGTACTGAAATAAATTTAATTATTCATAAATCTAAAACTCACATAAAGATAATTTTTCATTAGAGAATATCCAGATATTAACTGATAATATGTTGAGAGCTCACAATATGGAGAAATAATTTGATGCATATAATTATGCATATTAATTGATTTATTGTGCCATTACCATTAAAAAATTGTGAGAAACTCTTAGAATTTGTTCAAGTATTTGCCATTTATTACAGTCTCAAAAGCTTAAATGATTGCTTGTTCTTATAATATAAACTTGCTGAGGTCTTTTCAAACATTCAATTCTTTCTAGAAGCAAATATGTGCTATCTCACCTTGTATTAAACATCTGAATTGATAATGGGCTTGAAGATGTGATCAAGCTCTTTGTATTTTAAGTTTATTACAGCTTTTGAAATGAATATTAAATGTGTAACAAATATTCCTAATTTCTTATTAAAAATTAAATGTTCTTTGAGAAAAATAAGGCATCTTAATAACAAATTGAAGTTTATGAATAAAACAAAAAAAACTTGCGTTATCCTGCTAAATCAGTTCAAGTTTAACTGGCCTATATCTCCACTCGCAAGATCAATGTATTTTTAGGCAGGAATTCCCAATTCATCAGATAATTTCAAACTACATTATGATTTTAATTCCAGAATGAGAACGGCGGAAATACTTGCAATGGAGTACACAGTCTAATTTTTAAACTCGCTGGTAATCCAGAGCTGCAGTTAAAAATAAAGACTCGTTGAATTATTATCTTCTATATATCTTAGTAAATATTTGATCAGCCTTAGAAACTTCTCGAATAATGCTGATCATAATTTCCTGTATGAAAGTCGGTAACATCTTCTCTACAAAATATTTTCTACTAGGAATAAGATATTGGTTGAAGATGGGCAATAAGTTCTATAAATCCCTTCTCTTCTGTGCAATGTGAATGTAGTAAAAATCATAAAATCATTATTTTGATTTGGGTAATTGATATGCCAAATCTTTTTTGGGGAGAACTCTCTTGAAAACTCACTATCTCACAGCATTTGATCTATTGCTCCTTTTGTGATTTCTCCTGTTCGAGAAAATACCAAGCTCTCCCTTTTACAAATAATATTTAAATTTTGGACTTCCGATATTCTCTTTTGATGTGATTTCCACTAGTTCATGATGGCTTTTCTAAATAAAAAAAATTTTATGTGAGTAGTATTAAAGGGAAATATTTTTTTTACATTTCTTTATAGTTAAGAAAGTTCATAAAAATTCCGTCCAGCGATTTTTGTGATTTCGGCTACATTCCAGAGTCCGCCGAACTAAAATTTCAGTTCGCCTACACCCTAACTATATATATATATATATATATATATAATTATATATATATCAATATATATATATATAATATATATACTATATATATATATATTATATAATATATATATATATATATATATATATATATATAATATATATTATAATATATAATATATATATATTATATATATATTATATATTCATTTCTATGTAACAATATTTATTATACTAGTTTGTTTGTATATTTAATATATTATAAACTAGACTAATGGTTCAAGTTTCATAGAGTGCCACGCAAAGTACTTAGTAGTAAAAAATCATACAATTGTAACACCACTATCTTTCTGCTTAAACATACTATTACATCTCAGAATCTAAGCGCTATCTGTTCCCTAGCTGAACTAAAAAATATTTTGGACATCTATTCATAAAAATTTTTCACAATATATGATCAAAATCAGCGCTACAAAAAACTCTTAATATGATATGAGTTAATATGCTAGCCTTAATTAAGGTTAAAATTATGATATATAAATTTCGATATCAATTAAAGGTAACAAATTTCACATTTTTTTTCTGAACTGCCTAGGTATGATCTGTTACCTGTTTCTTATGTATTTTGCTACGCTAAATTCAAAAATTTCGTATCTTTTTGTTCATCACATCAGTTTGACTGTGCATTTACTAAACATGGCAAAAAATGAGAAAAAATTATTTTTCCTTTTGTTTATGGCAGACCATTGGTATACAAACAATAATCTAAAATAAATTACGATGTTTTGCCCACGAATATATCTGTGAAATTTCATATTGAATAGGACAAAATAAAGAGTCTATAACGGTTTTTCATTTATGAAAAGGTAAAATTTTTTTTTGCCTTTTTTTAGTTTTCATATGAATGGCATCAAAACTTGACCTTGTAAACAAACAAATAATTTTTGGATTTAGCGGAAAAAAAAATAAATAAGAAAGAAGTCTTATATACTGGTCAATAAAAATTTTGTTCCCCAGTATAATAATAATAATAATAACACTGGGGAACAACTTATGTGACTTTTATTCAAGACTTGTTTCTTATATATTTTTTTTTTTGCGCTAAATCCAAAAATTATATTGGTGTTTGTCTATAAGGACCAGTTTTGACACCATTCACTTGAAAACAAAAATAAATATATATTTTTTTTTTTACAATTTCATAAATGAAAAACCGCTATATCTTTCTTTTTATCATTTGTCCTATCAATTTGAAATTTTCACAGCATATATATTAGGCAAGATACAAATTTTATATACATTATGTTTGTATATCCAACCATTTTGTCTCTGTTGACAGGAAAAATTATTTTTCATGTTTACAAGTGAATAGTGTCAAAACTGGACCTGACAGACATAAACCAATACGAGTTATGAATTCTGCATGGAAAAACAATTAAGAAACCGGTATTCTTTGTCTTCGGACAAATTCTTTGTTGACCAGTGTTATTGATAAGAATATGGAACTTGTTACTGACTTTAAAAATTAATAGGGATTTTATTAAAATAAGAATTATTTAATAATTATAAAATGATTCACACATTTATTAACAAACTATATTGTAACAAAGCTAACATTTACCAATTCTTTTTCACAGTGAAGAATTCAAATGAACTAAATTTTCTATATTTTATAGAAAGAAAATAAATAAAAAATATTAATTAATAGAGTATGACTTTATTCTCCTTCAAGCATCAACAATACTAATTGTACTGTGGGATGTGAAATATATATATATATATATATATATATATATATATATATATATATATATATATATATAGTATATATTATATATGTGTATTTATATATATTATATATATATATATAATATATAATATATATATATTATATATATAGTATATATATATATATATATATATATATATATATATATATAATATGTTTGAAATTCATGACTTAAAACCTTTCAAAATTGTTCCAATATATGTAAAAATAAAGTGAGTAAAAAATCTATCAAAATAAATATTTAGGGCTGGCGCAGGGCCTCCAAAGTTTAGGTGTATTGTATGTGCTCAAAATAAATACGAAATGATTTTTGCTTTCCTCTCTCACAGATTTTCAAGATTTTGGTAGTTTGAGGGGGGAAACTACAGCTAGGAGTTAGAAGGCTAGGCTAAGTAAGATAATCATCTAACCCATAATTCCTAACACAGGTTCAGCCCTAATAACTAACCTTGATAATCCCTAAAGATAAAAGGTCCCTAGATTCTTGAAAATTTGTCAGTTATATTAGATTATTATTATTATTATTATTATTATTATTATTATTTCACAATGCAAAAATTGATTAATAGTCCTGGTGTGATTATCGATGTTCAAAAACTGTGATGCTCAGTAAGTCCACAAGCTGGCCTCTGCAAATTGATAAGCTTTGTATGTTAGCCATTTTTTATAAAAATATTATTATTAGATGTATTATTTGTATTAAATATATTTTATATAAAAATTAATTTTAAATTTTTATTCTAATATTGCGTTCATTTTTCAACAGGCTTTCAAAATGGCAACATCAGTAACTACTCCTGCAGCTTTGACACAATCTTAAGATTACCTATTAAGTTTTCAAGAGAAGATTGAAGGGAACAAGCTCTCTTCACGAAAGCAAGTTCTAGGACATTTTCTCTTTTGTCCTAAATTTCTGAAGGAGGAAATTTGAATTGCTGTTGCTACACCATTGACTGCACAAAAGAATTCTGGTCGAATTCTAAAATTCTGACAAAGCACCAACAAGATTCTATAACGAAACTTGAAAAACTTTATCTTGATTGGAAGAACTTGAAGAAAAGTAAAAATCCAAGAACCCAAACACAGGAAAATAAAAAATTGTAGAAAAAATTGAAGAACTTTTTGATATAGCTCATGCAAATTCTATGGAAATGATAAAAAAGAAGATGAAGATTAAACTGTTTCTTCAATATCAGAGAATGAAAGGACGTCCAGGATATATTGGCGGTCTTGACAAAATAGCAATGGGAAAAGAGAAAAACATGAGAGAGACAAGATAAACATATAATTAGACTTCAGACATCAAAACGTGAAAAAGAAATATCAGAGGTAGTTTTTTATTAAGAAGAAGCACAAGCAGTGATTCAGAAGATGAAGTGAATATGATTCAAAGTAAAAGTGGAAGTTATGAACCAACTCCAGTCAAACAAATGAGGTCGCATAAATTTCATCTGATTTGGCTGCAATGCTTGACCAAAATAATCTCAGTGACAGCTGCCACGAAGATAATTTTTGAAACAGCTAGAGCCTTAGGGAAAGATCCAAAGGAATTTGTACTGAACAGAACAAGTAGGCCTGTTCAATGAGAGTTTCAAGGGCATCATGAAGCGATATCTACGAAAATAAAAGAATCATTTCAACCTGACACAATATTGACCATTCACTGGAACAGTAAACTTATGCTAGACCTATGTGTTTTGATACTATAGCTTCCAATACCAGGTCATTCTCCAGAGCATATGTAACAATTGAAAGATTATTAGATCGTAAGCTTTTACACTTTGCATGTCGTCATTACATCTTGGAGTTAATCTTGCAAGCCACATTTGAAAAATGCCTTGGACCCGTAACTTCACCTGAAATTCAACTTTTTAAGCACTAAGCCAAATTTTTTAAAACAATGAAATATGAGGATGCTTTTACAGATGAAACAACTGCTTCACACCTGATAGATATACGAGAAGAACTTATAAGTTTCTGTGAAAATCATCTTCAAAGATACCAGCTCACAGAAGATTATAGTGAGTTTCTGCAGCTAGCTATTGTCTTTTTAGGAAAGAAGTTATCTCGTGAAGCCAATTTTCAAGCTCCTGGTACTATGCATCAAGCTCGTTGGATGTCAAAAGCCATTTATAGCTTGAAAATTTGGATGTTTAGATCCCAGTTTCAACTCATTACAAAAGAGGTGCAGGGATTAAAGGAGCTTAATATTTTCATTACAAAAGTCTATATTAAATCATGGTTTCTGGCACCACAAGCTGCAACAGCTGCTAGAAATGATCTGCAGCTATTTCAACAATTTCAAAATTACCCAAACCCTAAATTTAGTACTTCTACAACAAATGTACTGAATGTTTATGTTGCATTTGTCGGAAGACTAGCTTTGCTCCACAAACGATTCAGCAACAAATAAATTCATAGCAGAAGCCTTTTTAAAAGAGAAAGAAAGATAAATCCACCAAAAAGAGCAGAAATTGATCTCACACAAGGAAAGAAAATGTCTCTCTTTGATTTTGTAACTAAGAACAGCTGAAAACTATTTCATGCACTTTGTTGACCAAATGATTTTCTCAATGAAGATCCAGATTCCTAGGCTAATAGGGATGATTTCAAGAACAGCAGAAAACTATTTCATGCACTTTGTTTACCAAATGATTTTCTCAATGAAGATCCAGATTCCTAGACTAATAGGGATGATTTCAAGGCTGCTTGAGCAACTGTCAACTGGGGGAAGTTCCCATTGAGAGGTGACTATTCTTGAGGATGGGTTTCATTACGCATTTAGTTAAATATTCAATATTTTTTAAGTAGATGGAGATATTAAATGTAGATATAAGCTTCTGAGAAAATTTGTTTTCTCCCGGCTTGAACAAAGTTAAGTGACCAGCCTAAGAACAACTAATTATTTGGTAGATATGTTACATGCCTATATAGATCATATAGATTAAGAAATAAATATAAACAAAAATATGGAAGATATATAAACACATATCAACCAATACCTTCAAATCTGTTGTCAGATAGCAATTTTTCACTTAAATATATTCTTAGAATAAACATATATATATGACTATAAAAACTTTGTTGCACACAAAGAATAGACTATAATAAATTAACTATTAACTTGGGACTTTTTCTGCAGTTTTTTTAATAAAGATGGCCACAAACCCAAAAATCAAGAACATATGATTCAAATAAAAAAGTTTATGATTTTAACTCTTTTCAGCCAAAGCAAATGATTATGCAAAGATGAACAATGAAGTCAAATATCTTTACTTAATGAAGACGAATAACAATGACAGACTGTCAGTTTTAAGGCCCCACCCAAAAAATTCATCTGAAAACCTTCCAATATTTTAGCAACCCCAAGTTTCCAGAGACATGGCATCCTTTTTACTAGATTATTTAACTACTTAGCGACTTTCAATATTATAATTTTATATCCTCCCAAAGGGGATGGGGGTTGGCGTCTAGCCTTTAAAGGGCAGACACCAGAATTTGACTAATTAGACTACAAAAACAAAAATAGATACAGACTATTTATCAGATTTCCCTGAAAAATCTTTAAAAAACACAAAATGATGCCCTCTTTTCAGAAGGACTTATGAATACTTATGGGGATTTTGTTCCATCCTTATTTTTAAGGGATAGGGTCAGTTGAATACCTGGATTTTCAAACGAGTTGACACCTGTATCAGTACAGATGTTCCTGCTTTGAGTATAATTATTTTGTTCATCTTAAATGGACTCAACTGAGACTGAAATTAATTGGCAACTTTCTTCAGAAGAACTACCAATCATATTTTGATTATGCGAATATCATACAGCAGTACAGTATCAGTATCAGAACAATATCTAACATTGACAAACTAACACACTTACTACCATTCTGGAAACATGATCGTATAATTCCTATACTAAAAGTAAACAAACAACCTAATAACACTGCTTCATATGGACCTATTTCATTGCTTTCCACATTATCCAAAGTATTAGAATAATTAATCTGAATAGAATATCTCACTCCATTCCTATATCAAACTTGCAACATGGTTTAAAAAAAAACACTCTGCTAGCACTCTTCTAACCGATTTAACACAACACGTCCTTACTGGTTTTAACCAAACTCCTCCCCCCTTCTCGCACCTTCCTGGCAGCTACAGAAATTAACAACTCATTTGACACAGTCCTGACACATTTTAATATACAAAGTACTAAATACAAATATAATGATCAAATACAAAAAAATAACAGCAAATTTCATATCCTCTCGTACAACTAGTCATACAGGGATGCCACTCCTCTTGTATATAAAATTATATAATGGAATCCCCTAGGGAGTCATCCTTTCACCAACACACTTTAACATCTCTATGCATGATCTACCAAACCCCACATCACTTTCCATAAAAATTAATAGCTATGCAGATGGTCTAACAATCATACTTCAAAAACTCTTCTATTAATACAGAACACACAGAACTACAACATTACATACTCCAATTAGAACAGTGGCTAACAAACAGAATGACTGCATCTCCCCTAAAATCCTCTGTCACATTACTTACCCCAAATAGAAAAGAATCAAACATTCACCCAGCAGTTTTTCAATCAAATAATACTCACTTAATAAACAACCTACTATTCTAGGTATGATTTTGGATATAGCTACATTTAACTTTCACCCCCACATCAACAATATTACATCTAGAACCACACAAATTAAATGTGTTGAAAGCATTTAACTTAACTGGAACAAACTTCGGTCAACATAAAGAGACCCTTATAATAGTATACAGATTATACCTCTGCCCCTTATTAAATTATGCATCACCTGCCTCTGCCTGGGCTCCCGGAATATCACAAAATATTACAATCTAATATTCAAAACTTGGAACCTATACAAAACAAAGCCCTTAGGATAATAACTGGCTGCCATCCCACCACAACTACTAACTGAAACAAAGATCCTCCCTATAAAAGTCCATTTTGATACGATAGTCTGTCAATTTTATGGTAAATCTCTCTTAATAGATCACCTCCTGCATCAAACATAACAACAACCTCTTGCACCTGGAAGGCAAAAAATCACACCAACATTATAAGTACAATTTTAATATATACAACACACTTTTCCCCCCCACCCCCAGAGAGCCCCATTATTAAACATATTCATACTCAATTAAAACAAAAAACGATTTGTGCATATCCAAATAGCACCATACTCTAAGCAATCCACCCAAAATATCCCATACAGAAAAAACTCTAGACCACCAAACCCAAGTAATGCTGTCAAATCTCTGCTATGGGCACCGCCTCTCCCTTTAACTATACAAATTTAAAATTCAATAATGCTCCCTCCCCTCAAATTAAAGATGTCCTCCCAAACAAACAACACAAAACATTTCTTATTAGATTACTCTGATTTGTGATTTGGCGAACATTGCATAACCATTTTGTTTCTTTGTTCAGTTAATTTGGGAATTGGAACATCTTCAAAATTGGTCTCAGTAGATATGGAATTTTTATATATATATATATATATATATATATATATATATATATATTATATATATAAAATTTTTTTCTACAATATTAATATATATATTATAAATATATATATATATATATATATATATAGGTACTTACCTAAAATAGTGCGAACATTTTGTTATGCAAAAAGCCCCACCCTGTATCTCTCGTATATATCATGTGTAGAGAGCGAAAAAAATGTATGACCTATTAACCCCATGAGCATATGCATGTTTAAAGAGTTTATAATGGTATCAATTCGATTTCTTTGAATCTAGAATTTTTAAATTTTCAAAAATTTTGACCTAATTCTTTATATTGTGAGTGCTCATTTTGTACTTTTCCAGTCAATACTGCATTAAGAAATATCTATGAAATTATATTATTATTGAATAAATTATGTTCAGTCCCATGCAAAGGTATCCACACAACTTTCAAGAAATTTGGTGCAGCCAATCAACACACAGGTACCAGCGAAAAAGACTATCAAAAAGGGCCATTTGTATGACAAAAAGGCCCACTTTTTTTGAATTAAATATGGCCTTAATGTGATTATATAAATAAACAAACATGGGAATATTGTTTATTTTTGTTTTACTTTAGTATTTTTGCTAAAAAAAGTTTTGTTATGTAAAAAGGGCCACTTTTCATAAATTTATGTAAAAATGGCCATCTTATGTTTTAACTCTTGTTGTATACTATACGTATATGACTTATATATAGCAGAGTTATAAGAGTTGGCCCATTTGATTTTTGTTTAAATTTAAGGAAATATACCTTTTTTTTTATTACTATTTTTTTTAAAATAAAAAAAAAATAAAAAAAAATATAAAAAAAAAAAAAAAAAAAAAAAAATTATTAAAGATAAATCCCAAAACCTTTTAAATAACAAAATAATAAAACTTAAAAAACACTAAAAAAATTAATAACATTCAATTATTAAGTGACCCAAATGGCATGATTTTTGAAAAAAATAGGAAATTTACCTTTTTATTTTATTATTTTTTTTATTAATTTTCAAAAAAAAAAAAAAGATTCTGCCTATTTACTCACAAACTAAATAACAAATAATAACCTAAAAAAAATACCAAAAAAATTAACTCTAGCAAGAGTCATACACATGGAAAAAATGTAAAAGTGGCTTTTTTTTTTTTTCACTTCGAGTCTAAATAATTTTACAATTTTTTAGCAAAAAAAAAAATTTTATGTTGTAACATACATAGGACCTTTTTTTAAGAAACTTATTTTAAAACTCATATATGTTAAATGGTTTTTATTAATAATAATTGACAACTAAAAAAGTGGGCCTTTTAAATGTAACAGCACTATATATATATATAATATAGTGTAAATTTATAAATAAAAAGTGCATTATGATAGTCACTACTGTGGCAGAATTGGTAAACAATAATAACAAAGTGCAGGCCCCAAGTTTGATTCCTCATCTGGATTCTAGGTAGAAACTACCTATAGTTGTTCCCATCATAGAATAGGGCACTGTACGTAAGGTGTGATCTTTTCATAAAGAAAAAAAAAAAAGTTAATGTTACAAATCTATTTTCTCTAGAACATGACTAACAACTTTATAAAAATAAACAGGCCTATCAATTTTTTTAGAAATATAAATTTGATAAAAAAAAAAAATCACTTACATAACTTTAAGTCATGGGGCATTCTAGGTCAAGGCTTCAATAGAGATGGTGTGGCCCTCATTGTGCCAACTCTTGCCAATATATTACTGTAAATATCAAAGGAAACAGTTGGTCAAAACACAATTAATACTGTCTGAGCAATTAAGATTTATAATTAATTGGATTTGAGGATAAATTTTCATTTTGAAATTAGTAATTTAATAAAAGTTTTCATATATTTTTATTACAGCTGTGAATAAGAAATAATGCATTTCATAAAAAGATACTTAAAAATATTGCAAAGTTCATCTTATTTGAATAACCACAACCTTCAAAGAACTATCAAAATTATCAAAAAATAAAGTGTAATATTTATAATATATATATATATATATATATATAATATATATATATATATAGCTATATATATATATATATATATATATACTATAGTATATATAATATAATTATATATAATATAATATATATATATATATATATATATATATATAATATTAGCTATATATATTATATATATATAATATTCTATACAATAAAATATCTAAAAATTTCTGGGTTATTTAAAGACTTCTGTATTTAAGAATTACACCATTCTTTATAATACCATATATAATCATATATATATATATATAATATATATATATATATATATATATATATATATATTAAATATATAGTATATATAAATTATCATTATATACTATATATATATATATATAATATATATAATATATTATATATAAAATAGATATATATATTATATATATATATATATATATATATTATATATATAATATAATATATATAAATTTAAAAATAGAACATTTTGGAGATTTGCTTTCATTCAATGCAAATGCAAAGAAATATGAAAACTCTGTTTATTACTTTACAAGCTTCACACTTTTTATTGTGATAGACCAATACTTTGGAAGTGTTAAGCATAAATTCAATATAAGGTAAATACATTGAAGGAAATAATACGTGCTCCCATTTGCCCCATGATTTTTAGGCGCTGGGGCAAATGGGACCACAGAATTTTTAACACTTCAAATGTTAAAAAATATTAATTTATCTATGAAACCAACATAGAATTACAATGTTACGGTATCATTTAAATATATGTCTTCGGGGTTACTAAAAATCACATCGAAAATAAATTTTATTCCTAAAATTAGTTTCCTTATGCAACTCAAAGTAAAAAAAAATATTAAAAAAATAGTTTTCCTTTAAGATAAACTTAACACTATGACATTAATTATTATTTAGAAAAAAAAAAAAATTGTTCTTCTTATATAAAGTAGGTAAGGTTGGTATGTTTTTATCACCAAAAATGTTTTCCAGAAAGTATATTTTTATTTTTACTATAATACCATCAAATTCGTTTATTTGAAAATGTTTTTCGAAAATCCTTTTACAGAAATATGGATTCAATAAGCTAATATTCACTACAATTTTTGTCCAACTTTTTACCCTCATAAGTTTACCAATATAAAACACAGAATGGATATATTACTATTAGAATGTAGTCACATATCTTATACTAGTATGTTTCAGTAGAGATAGTGATAGGGCTAGGTATTGATTCAGTATCACTACAAAGATGATTATCTGTTCCGGTTCCAAAAAATGCAACCTTTTCATGGGAGGTGCTGTTGAAGAACCTGAATCTTGAAGGTCTTGTAGAGATATGCTTTGTCCTGCTGCAATTTGAACAAAGCTTCCTCCTTTTCTCTTAACTGGAGCATTTGCTTGTCTTTGATCCTGAAGATATTAAAGCAATGATGGACTTACTTGTGGAGGTGGATTGGCAGATGCTTTTGACACTTTGCTCAGGTCAGTGCAGGATTAAATGGATAAATCCCACAAGTTAGAAAATCGGCTGTAGTGAGGGGTTGCTACTTATCATCCATATTCCTCATTAAGCATAACAACAGGAATAGAAATATAGGTTTTGGTAGGAAAGAATAATGTTTACTTTTTCCTAGTTTCCATTCTCTTAATGCCTTATTCCATTCCTTCGTAAGTACTGCAAATAAGGTGTTAGGGTTATCATTAATCCCTAATTTCTATAAATTAATAAGCTCCAGTTGAGCTTTTAATTAACCATTCTTATTTTTTCAGTATTGGTGAGAAATAATTATTAGCAGCAGAAGGGGAAAAAGAATCAAGTAGTAGTTTACATGTACATCCTTTTAAAAAAAAAGAGTGTTATAAATTAATAAAAATGATTGAAATATATTTAACACATCAGACAAAAGTAAATTAAAAAATGAATTCCTGTAATAATTATAATTTTTATTAGGCTCCCAGAGCCAGGTGCTCTTTAATTTCTTCTTTGAATATAAAATAATCCCAGAGGCTGGGGGGTCTTATAGAAACTTCTTTAATACAAAATAATTCCAGAGTCAGGTGCTCTTAACTTCTACCATGAATCCATGATCAGAAATCCCGAACCTTGGTGCTCCTTTCCTTCCTTTACAAATAATCACTGAGCTGGATCTTTCACAGAGGATTTCCCTTAGAAAGAAGCATGGCAACTAACCTTATTGAATTAGATGCAATAGAAAGCTTAGAACATCGCGAAACTCCTGAAAAAACAGATTTAAGTACCAAATATCTCAGGAGTAAATTTAATTCAAGAATATAGCAATATACCTCTCACTTTCAACAGTCAACACAAAGTAATATTAGATTTGCAAATTCTCCTCAATTTGCTTTATTGATAATTCTTGTAGTGGTTGTTCTTAATTGATTCTTGCTATGGTGATTTTAGTTATGATTGATTCTTATGTTCTAATTCAGATTCCTGTTTTATGCTACAAGGTAATTAAAAAACATTTATATTAGTTATTATTAGTGATGGGACAATTAATCTTCATCAGCATATATTTTCTCAATCATCATCGTCAATTTCTGCCAATTAAGTGAGGAAATTTTACAATAGAAACTGGAAAAAGATTATGTTTCTGAATCATAATTTAGAGCTTGAAATTAAAGTACTTAGACTTTGTATCTACCCTGTTTCTCGCAATATAAAATTTTTTAAAATCATTGTTTTGAAGATACTTACTATATATTAAAATTACAAAATATTAAGTTGAAATATAAGGAGCATGAGTGATTATAATATTAAATAAATCATTATTATTAATCAAGAGAAAATATTACTATAATTATGTATTATTATTATTATTATTAGCCCAGCCCAGCCTTACCACCCCCATTATACCTTTTAGTGAGAACTCGTCGCTGTCAGAAAATTCACCCTAGAGCTTCACGGGACTGTAATGGGCCCTCACTATAAACATCTCGTCAATGTGGAGTTCATCCCTTGCCCAGGTGAGAAACAACCATACCCCCTCAAAACGCTATTTACTACTATTATACACCTTTCTTCTCGCCTCTGCCAAACTCAACGATTTGCCCTCCCCTGCCTTCCTTTATTGACTCTCACTTTACTTCTGTCCTCCCAGCCAGTCAATCCCGCACACTCACTCAACACTTTACATCCGCCTTAACAATCCGACTATCATTCCAATCTTTTCCACATGACAAAACATCTCAACGTACTTTATTTATTCTCTCATTTATACCCTTTCTTCACACCACTGCATGCCATAGGACTCATTCTCATTTACCATTTACTAATAAGATTGTCATCTGAACACATTATACTTAAATCTATATCTCTTGTTCCAGACCATTGTCTCACTATCTAACATTAACACTGGTAACAACATACCTCATGTAAGACTCTAGTGAACTTAAAACGTAGTCCTTTTATACCCACGCAAAGATTTAATTGCACCAACCACCTTCCCTCCATTCAACACTTTCCTACTACACTCTGCATTATCTGTTCCCTTTTGATCTAACATAGATAAACATCAAACTCAGACACTTGTTCCGGCTGCTCACCCATCTAACATAACTTCAGACTGAGGAATGTCCTGATCACAACCATAATTACTCTTATCTGCGTTTACTTTCAAACCCCTTTTACACATCCTGCCAATCTTTCACTACCAATTCTATCAAACTCTCTTCAATTCACCACACAAACCAAATCATCCGCATAATAATAGGTAGGGCACCCTCCATTCTCCATCATTCTAACTCCATCCTTTGCCAACACATCCTCTAATTCTTTCATACCCAATCATCCATATACAAATTGAATACCAAAGAGACATAACAATATCCCTGCCTCACTCCTCTTTAATATTAAAACCAATCACTTTCGACTCCTTTTATTCTTAACACCGCTCACTATCGCCAACACATTTGATTCCATTCCAGAACTTACCACCACCACCATATATCACTAATACATGCCATAGAGCTTTCCTAATTTATCCTATCATACGCCTGTTGCATCCATAAAACCTAAATAAATTTATTCTTCCCCATTTCTCAAATCATTTGTTTCATGCAAAGATTTGATCCACACATCTCTACCACTTCTAACACCTTGTTCTTCGCCAATCAGTCCTTCAGTCAATCGACGAACTCTTTCGACCAAAATACCAGCATATATCTTCCCTAAGAACACTCAATCAACTATTCCCCCCCCACAATTCCTACAGTTAACCTATCCCTTATTTTTATCATAAGGGGTAAATTACTGCTCTCCTCATTCCTCAGAACTATACCTCCATAAACGCTTTGTTACACAACTTCCAATCCAATCAATCACCATCTCATCTCTATTCTTGATCATTTCAACTATACCTGAAGATTTACCATTTCTCAACTCTCCCATTACTCCTCTTACTCAATGACCTCATCCAAAAATACCTATTCCTTCTTGCACCAAACCCACACAATAACTATCACTTCTTCATTATTTCCCAAATTATCAGATTTTGAAGTGTTCCCACCATCATTCCTCTCACATTCCATTTCATCACTTACGAAAGCACCATCCCTATTCATTATTCTAAAGCAGATTCCCCATATTCATCTTCAACCTTTCACGCTTCCTTTCAGAAGAGCTTCCTATAGTGCCCTGTAAGTCCCCAGTCATCCTCCATCCAAATTGTTCATTTACCGTACCTCTTTTTCCTCCTATGTATGCACCTTTTAGAACATTAGAAACAAAAAGACAGTAGAAAGCACATGGCCTTCAAGACTGTTCCCCATTCAAGCCAACAAGAACAATCAACCCCAAACAATAATGCTCAATAAATCCCACAAAGCACCTAGGGCTTGTCAATAACATAAACAGAATACACAAAGTCTAAAACATGCCCACGCAATCCACAAAGCACCCTAGGGCTTGTCAATAGGCTAACTTATTATGCACAAAGTCTACAACTAAAATAAAAAAAACTAAAAACAATATCTAATATTAAATATCATGATAACCACACCAGCAGCTTAATAACTTTATAGTAACATGCAATTAACCTTAATAACTTCAGTAACTAAGAACCAGCCAATTTGGCTTAGTCAAAATATACTATATATACCCAAACCAATCCACATACCTAATCATCTGTCTTAAATGTTGCAATCGAGTTTCACTCAACAATCTCCTGTGGCAAACCATTCAAAAGTAAACAATCCTCATCCGCATGCATGCATCCTCATATCAGGATGGCATGCTTTCTCTTAATTTTTCTTATTATGCCCCTGGCACCTGTAATGCCTCTACTATTTAAAAATTATTGAGGTCTCTGTATTGTCAAAAATGAAATTTTTGTAAGCCTTGTATCATGTCCCTCTGAGAAATCGCCTTTCTACAGAAACATTCCTAACTCCTTCAGCTCTCCTCATAGCTCTTACTTCAAACCAGAAATCACCCCTTGGGGGTTTTTTGCTCTATGTTGCACCTCTCTCTTAGCATATTACTGTAAGTCTTTCTTTAAATAAGAGGCCCAAACTTTGCACAATACTCATTACCTGCCTACACATAGCTATTACACAGTTTACTTATAATTCCTTGCTCTTGTAGACAACATATTGCGATTTACTATGCCCAGCATCTTATTAGCTTTATTCCTGCTTCCAAACACTGTTAGCTACTTTCAAATTACTGCTTATAATCACACCTATATTTTTCTTGTCCACAGACCGAGCAAATCCCATTCATATGTATTAAAACCTTATTTGAGTAACCTAGTGAAGAACCATAACTTTTATTATTAAAATTATTTGCCACTTATCTCCACCGCCAAGAAAGTTTATCAAGATCATTTGAATCTTTATACATCCTTCACATTCTTAACTGAAGTGGCACTTAGTGTCATCTGCAAACCTAAAAACCTTGCATTAAGTCCACTGGTCTAATCATTTATATAATATGAGGAACAATATGGCCCCAACACCTAAACCTGTGGGACACCACTCTTCACATTTCCCATGATTGACTTATTGCCATTAAAGTTGTACCACACTGTTTTGGTATTCCACAACCACTCTTAATCCACCATGTCACACTCCCCTATAACCTGCATAACTTCTCATCAGCCTTCATGTGGGAAACTTTCAAAAGCTTGCTAAAGTCTATAATATATATCATATCAACCTTCTCCTCAGTTAATGCAGTCAGTAATGTATTCCATAAATTCCAAAAGGTTTGTCTGACCTACCCTTTCTAAAACCATCTGGGAGTCATACAATATGTTATCTTTTAAATATTTCTCTATATTAACCTTTCACTATAGTATTCCTTTTTTCCTCCTTATATAATTCCAAACATCTTTTTTTTGAAACCTCATCATTGGCTTAGTACATTCAACCATGCTTCATTTTTACTTTTAACTGCTTGCATCACTCTTCATTCCACACTCTCTGTTAACATTCCTACTTCCTACTTTAGCATATCCACATACCTTCTCTAGCACTACCAATTCATTTGCTTCTTGATTTGTTTAAGTTTCAACTTGTTCACATTCAACTGATTTACTTGCCAGAGCGAGTAAATAATTAATCTTATTACCCTGTTCACTTAACTTTTCACTCTTAATTCTACCCAATTCCTTATTATATTGTTTTTATTATTATTAATTTATTATTATTATTATTATTATATAGAAATTAAAAACAAAACCAGATGTCAATGAATAACAGGAAAACTTTCAATGTATGAATGCGGTTCTTAATGTATTTACACATTTAAATAAGAATGAAGAGAATACAATTTAATTCTTCCTTATTATAAATATTAAATTAATTAAAATAATAGAAATTTTTCAAATATACTTTTACATAATCATCATCGTCATAATTTATTATAATCATCATCTTCAAATAATTTTAATCATCCCATCACTAGTTATTATCTCAGACCACATTGTGGTCTATAGTTTCAGATTTGTATGGGTTTCAAAGGAGTAGCTTAGATAATAGGTTTGCCTAAGTTACACGCAAATCACCTGAGAAAACAATTAGTCTTACTTGAAACTACATAACACTCTCCCCTACATAAGTTTTATTGGTAACCGAACAGGGACCAAAGCAATAAGTCCCCAGAGATTCCAATGAAAAAATTTTGTCTTTGAATTTTGGACTTCCAAAAGGCCAATCAAGTAAATTTTGGATCTTTGTTTATTCCAATGTTAACTGAATTTAAATAAAATATTCTATATTACTATTTAACAATATTCCTAATTTTGAAATAGTGCCATAATAATTGCATTCAATTACAAATTTTTCCTGTACTTTCAGTTCACTTGACCCTTAATCTTTGCGCGCGATGTTGGTGCTTTTCTCTTTTCTATAGTACCACCCAGGTGTTTCGAGGGAACTTACCATCCGCGTACCACCACCTTTACGACATCCTAACAGAACAAGGGTGCTGTGTCCTTGCGCACTAGGTTTTTGTGTGGTCTTGGTAACCGGCTAATTCGCTGCGTGCTTCCTTCTTCTGCCCATCTGTTCTGTGGAGTTCTTTCATCTTTGTGTTCCCTGCCTCAATTTAATCCTCCCTCACTTTAAAGCCGCTCTTGCTCTTCTCTAATTTTATGCCTAGCAGGATGAAACTTTGGTGTCAACACCTTCCTGAATGCTCTGCCACGTGAAGTGGTGGTGACAACTGTATAAAAAAAATATATATAGCGTCGGGCCGGGTGCGCGGACCACTTTAGGTATGACTTGGTCTCCCGACTCTCCCCTACTGCACTTTTTGGAAATTTTTTTTTTTGTAATCACGGCCCTATAGTCGGGCATAAGCACACAAAAAAAATAATGTAATCTAATAATAAAAGTTTTATTAAAAGTTTGAATAACGCGAGTCAGCCTGACCGTGGAGGGGTGAAGCGGACACCATTGAGGGGTGAATCGACTGTTTTAATTCGTCTTTTACGTATAATTTCATTTTATATTTTAATTTTTTTACTTAATATAATAATTTATAATTATTAAATTCATAATAAGTAATAAAAATGTCAATATGATAAATAAAATACGAAATAATAAGGTGGTCCGATTCACCCTCTCCGCCCAAAAAATTTTGACAGCTTTTTTGAACTCGTTTTTTTTATAAAATTTCATTTTTTAAAAAAATTTTCACTTAACTAAGTAACTTTTTATTACATTTAATTAATCTATACTAATAAAAATGTCATTAATATACGAAAATCGAAAAACAATGGTGTCCGAGCTCCCCTACATCAAGTTTTACGGCGGGGTGATTCGGACCAAGTTAGGCCCGTTTTTTTGCCACTAATACTGCTTGGATCAAAAATTTCTTTGCCATTTAAGCTAACATACTCAAGTGTATACACGAAAAAATAATTAAAATCGACCACAATTTTTCATTTTATAACGAAGTAAAAAAAATCAATTTTTCCAAAAGGCCAATCAAGTAAATTTTGGATCTTTATTTATTCCAATGTTAACCAATTTAAATAAAATATTCTATATTACTTGATTTAAATAACACTTGTAGTCTACCGCGTGGCTATAAAATGACGAAAATTTTTTTTTTTTTTTTATTTTTTATATTATTTAGACTTGACTCCTAATCAATATTCCTAATTTTGAAATAGTGCCATAATAATTGCATTCAATTACAAATTTTTCCTAGAATAAAAGAGTATATATGGTTGAAGTAATTCTCCCTTGATTCTCTCTCAGTGGTTCCTTTTCATTAATTAACTTTTGTATTAGCTTTTTGTAAACTTTAAAATAAGATTGGTATGAATCCTAAATCCAAACAAAAGCAATTAGTAGATTTCTTAGATGAAAAGATTGGAAAGGATACTGATTTGCCCTTACAAGCAAACATTCATCAATTTTCCTCATTCATTATTATTATTTTGGTATTTAATATTCATTATTTTTAAGAAGTTTAATCAATATATGGATAAAGCCAAAAAAATAGGCATATTGAATAGTTGTGAATTTCCATTTGAGCAAAATTTTTGGTCTGACTGAAAGTTTCAATACTTCATTGTGGCTATTACTCGCAGTAATTGTGGATAATTCACCAGTCCAAAATAAATGAAGACTATAATAAAACTACAAACATTTAATGTAAAAAAAATGGTATCAACAAATAATTTGAATTTTTTTTTTACAGATTTGCATACATTATTTATTTATATTTCAAAGAACTGAAAAATTTTTACCCATAATTTTCTCACTTTCATACAGATAGCTATTGATATTTTTTTCTGAAATTGACATTGATTTCATTATTTTTTTGATAATCGATAATTTTTTACAATTATCAACAATTCGATTGTATAGACAAAATTTATGTAAATATATAAAAAGAAAATTAAATAATTTGGTAATTGAATACAATAAGAGTCCTCTTAAACAGATTTTTACTATAACTTTCATCCCACTGATAGTGACACTGGTACTTTTCCGCAAATAACCTATAAAGATGAACAGGATTTGGATTTTAGACTTTGATAATTCATGGCCAAATTGAATTGACATCTCATTCACCTTTAAGGAATCACACCAAGCACCTTCATCGAAAACTGAAAAGAGTCATCAAGAGCTAAGAATAATTCAAAATTTTGCAATCTGTGAAAGAGGAGATGAGGCTCTACGAAAACATTGAGATGCTGGCTACAGAAGAGAATCCTTTCATGTCATGGCATGAAAATGGGAAAAGGTTGTTTCCATTATTATCAGTACTGCAAGCAAATATTTATCAGCTCCTCACTCATCAGTAGAGCGAGCATATTTTTAGTGTAGGGGGAATGTAAACACCAAAAGGAACAGGCTCTTGCCATATAACATGTGAAAGCTTAATGTTTTTGCATCAAAATTTGAGAAATTTTTGAGCTTGAGTATTGAATGATTATCTTTATCTTAAAGGAGTATATTATTATTATGTCATATTTGAATAATAGTTTTTTTTACTTCATCTTTTCAGCTGATTAATTGAGGTCTCTTTCTTTCATTATTTTTATTCTTTATATTGTAGCTAGTTAAAAGAATCTTCTTGTAAATTAATAATCATGTTAAAATACAAAAGCTACGGTAGTAGCTAAACTTTGTTAATGCTTATTGGAAAATGTAATGGAATTATTTTGAATAAACACAACAAAAAAGTTATTAATATAATATTTGAAATTTAATTATTCTTTAAAAGATATTTTATTTATAAAATAAATAAAACTTGCGCATAGACCAAATAAATAAATAAATGATAAAGTATTGGTTGTACGGAATGCAATTCTGATTTGCCTAGCAGTACACAAAATGTTCTATTCTTACTGTGTATTTTATTATATTAAAATTAAAGTCTGTATCAGCACCAAAAAAAAAAAAAGGGTATTGATATCGACCACGTTTCTGGTGTGGGTAGGCCTATATCTCTAATATCTAGGCCAAAATTGCAAGTTAATTAGGAAAAGATCTTAGATTTTCTGAAATAACAGTTTTACAACAAATTTCGACTGCTTTAGATATACTGATAAAATAGCGACGTTTAAAAACCAAGAACTGTTTTTCATGTGGAAATTTATCTTCATATCCTTGTGCAATAGACTAAGTTAAAATACAAATCTGTAAAAAAAAATCAAATAAATTTGTTACCATTTTTTATCTTAAATGTTTGTATTTATTACAGTCTTCGTCTACTTTGACCTTAAGTTTGTTGTATTTTTTTGTTTATTGATAGTTTACTGTTTTACTCTGTTTTTGGTAAATCTAGACTAACTAGCATTAGCTAAATTTTGTAGTAGGTTAGTTTATTATTATATATTATATATATTATTCTTTCCGCATCTTTAAATTCACGTAATCTATCTGGATACTATTATGACAGTTATATATCTGTAAAAAAATCAATATATATATATATATATATATATATATATATATATATATATATTATATATATATATATATATAACTCTCTATATATTATATATATATATTATATATTACTAATATATTATATATTATATATATATATATATATATATAATATATATGTATATAATATATATAATAAATATATATATATATATATATATATATATATTATATTATATATATATAATATATATAGTGATATTATATAATATAGTATATATATTTATATATATTATATATAATATATATATAATATAATATATATATATATATTATAAATATATATATATATATATATTAATATATATATATATATTCCTACAAGTCTGATTATGACCCCGAAGTATCTATAGCTTCTAATATCCAGGGCCTAACTTTGTTTTCGTAAGAAAGACTGGCAACAACAACACCTGATTAAAATTTTGCAAGGAAAAAGAAAAAATATTTTCCACCATACCTATAACAAAACACACATAATAATAAAAGAAAACTGAACAAAAATGAGTTGAAAAAAAATTTCGTTTTCGAAAATATAACTTTTAAACATTAAAAACTAATTATTTTTTACAGTGAATTTACGCATTAAGTGAGAAGAATCATTCTATAGGCACTCGTATGACGTCATCCTACCATTCTTTCTATACAATACTTGATTGGTTAATCTTTGTATAATGAAAAAATGGTATAGAAATAATAGCGGGAACTTTAAAAATAGAATTATTTCACAACTTTCACCATGGGACACGATTTCTTCATAAAAAGGTGCTGAAAAAATGTTCATTAAATAATATATATATATTATATAATATAGTATTAATATATTATATTATTATATACTATATAATTATATATATATATATCTATATATACTATATATAT
>JABUQX010068039.1:0-20000 GCA_015478945.1 Trachelipus rathkii
CGGTGTACTTCGTTCCGACTCGGGTGGGTGTTGCTTCGTTTCGCATTTATCGTGAGAAAACGCTTTCGCGTTTTCGTGCGCCGCTTCACTCGAAAGGAGTTTGCCAAATTGTGCCCCGGCATTGGCTTCCGAACCCCTAGAATGATTTTTGAAACAAAGACTACAGAAAGGTCGAAAGATACAAGCGGCAGTGCCATGTCCATTATTTTCACATCGACGGCAGAACAATGGTTTCCTTACATTAGGACTCCTAGCAACAGAATTATTCACATTAGAAGAACGATCACGATAAAAACTTGCAACACTTTTAACATTATAAGACTGATGAATTGAAGGGGAAGGAGAGATTTTCTCCGATTGCGTAGCATACACCGGACTAGATTGAACAGAATTCGATGTTCTGTTAAAAGAAGAAACTACCTTACCATTATTTAAGACACTTGTCTTTCGTAAATACGTTTGTACCTGTTGAGGTATCGTTTTATCTATACTAAATTCTTCATGGATAATCTTTTGGAATTGAGGCTTGACATTCGAATATAAATTAGAAAATAAGAGGAGACGACGCTGTTCGTCACTAAACTTTATATCATGTAATAAAGCAGCAGAATCGATAAAAGATTGTAATGACCTCTGAGCTTCTGTTAAGAACTCGGGCAATGAGTGATTAGGTGACCACTTGGTATCTACGAAATCACTGAACGTTTCGAACGTGGATTTAGAAACGAGAGGATTGAGAACTAATGATAGATCATTTTTAAATGATTCCCAGGAAACAGCCCCCTTTAATTCCGGCGTACTTTGCACTAAGTAAGCAACATTACCTTCCTTTTGAGACACAAACCTTATATAAGCCCTCAATTTTTCTACATCGCTTGTGATTCCTTCATCTGCGAAGTAAGCGTCAACAGAATTAAACCAACCTGATAATTGTGGTCCACACCAATTATTATTAACAAACCCTATCAGCAGAGGAATATTCGGACGTGAATGTGACAACCTGTCAATGTTAAGAACTGGACGCTGCATGGTCTCGGAATTAATAAAAGAATCAGCCGAAGAAATATTTTGAGCTACGTTTTCGTCAGCAGAATTTTGTACATCAATAACAATATTATTAGCGTTAGGATTATCAGAAATGTTGTCAAGATTGGAAATGTCGTCGGTGGACATGAATGAAAAATAATAAGAAAATGGAAATGGACAACACAAACGAAAACATATACAGACTAATATATGAAGAAAATATGAAATAATTAGAAACCCAAGACTTACAAAACTGCACTTCCTCTTGTCAATTGCTTCGATATACTGCACGTGATATCCAGCACATATATAAGAAAATATTAACAGAGAAGGACATTTGCCCTCTTTGTTAACAATCAATAATAAAAAGAAATAATAATAATGAAAAATAATAATAAACCCAATTCCTGTCTACCCTACACCTATTTGGGTGGGCAGAATCCTCCTGCGAAATTTCTTGAGCCTTCTGAATGCTTTGTCAACAACGAACGTGATCCGGATCGAAGAATTTCAAAGTTTCTCTTTTCCTCACAAAACGGTTTCTAAAACACAATAAAAAAAAATTAATACAGCAAGAAATGATATATATATATATATATATATATATACTCATATATATAAATATTATATATATACTTATATATGTATATATACTTTTTCCATATATATATATATATATATATATATATATATATATAATGATATATAGATACTAATAATGGATCATCTATTTTCCCTTTGGATTGGGAGAGAAAGCTATTTTTGATAGCGTTGATTCGATTCACACTCGCAGATAGCACACTTCAACAGCATACAATCCTTCAACGAGGTGAGAGATTTCTTTGAGTTATGTAACCCCAAATATTCACGGACAAAATAATAACTTTTCTCTCATTCAGTAAGAGAGGAAAAGAAAAGAAGAAATATTACTGCAATTTTTAATTGCCACAAAAGATTTTCCCGAAGTGATTCTCGTCAATACAATATTTCCCCGAAAAATAAATTCACACATTCGTGAAGCCTAAACATTTACTCCACACGCAAAATTCCCAGAGCTTCATTGAAATATATTATCTTTATCCTATCCCAACCAGATAGTAGATATATATATATATATATATATATATATATATTTAATAAATATATACTTATATAATATATATATATAATATATATATATATATATATATATATATATATATATATATATATATATATATATATATATATATATATATATATATATATATATAAAAAAATAATATATATATATATTTATATTTATAGTTATATAACTGTAAGATCACATATAAGGATATATGTATATAAATATTTAATAATAATAACAAAAATATGTAATAATACACATATAAATATATATAGAAATAATATTTATAAATATATAATTACTAAATTTTATATATATATATATATATATATATAATGAAATAATATTTATATATATAATTACTAAATTTATATATATATTGATATGATATAGCAATTTTATTTTACTATACTTCGATATCGTAAATGATTACAATAGATTTGAGAAGAAAAAAAAAAAATGACAACAACAAATTTATTCTCCGACGTAAGAATTTACCGTTTTAAAAATTTGCTTAATTGTGGTAGTGAATCCAGAAATAACCAGATTCTTGGCAGTCAATGAGGAGAAATCGCTAGCCTCAAAACGGTCTCTTTTATAATACTAAATGAGTGAAACAAATATTTTAATGAAATATTTACCAAATGCATAAAATCGCAAATTCTCTTAAAAGAAATATATTATATAATTGCTATATATATATAGAAGATATCAACAATATTTGGAACAGAAAATGATTATTAGAAAATATATTTGAACATCTGTGATTTTAAATGGAAAGACAAATATTTTCATGAACGAGGCTACTAAAGCAATTATAATGACGTCATCAACAATAGACGTGCGGGAACCAATCACAGCGAAGATAAATTATTGATATATAACTGCGCATTAAAATAAATGATTTTCTTCAATAAAATAATGAACACTATTATATAAAGAAAAGAATGTTTTTATCAAATAAATAAATTATTGATTAAGACAAAAAAAATAATTAGATATTTTTACAGACCTTTAGATATATAATATACCTTATGAAGTTTATACAAACTATTTTTAATCCTCTAATGTATCATCAATGGATATCCTCATCTGTCATGAAGGCGCAAAATGGATGTCGTCAAATGGATACTCAGCAATGGAGAACGACGAATTACTCTTGAAGAAAAATAGGCATCAACGTAGTAGACCACTTCTTTCGGTCGCCATCAATCTTCTTGATTGAAAAAATATATCTTCAGTAGATATCTTAACGTAGAAAATGATGAATAAGAAATATGAACGACAGATTTGTCCACAAAATAATCAGCCAATTTTTTGTTCAATAAATAAACAAGTCTATAGGATCGCCAATTTATTCTTAATAAATAAGTCCTCTGTCACAGTACAGCCAATTCTTTAACTATCAAAAAAATTTGGATTAGTTATCTGTCACAGTCGCCAATTCTTCTTTCCCCTGTTTCTATAACTCTTTCATTATATTACAGGTCTTCTCTCGTGTTAAACCTATATGGTAGGATCGGATTCTAGAAGATTAAGTTCTTGAGGATCAGACTGGTGGACTTACGTTTAAGATATATCTACACTCTCGAAGAAATAAAGGATGCTTCAAAAACGAGGAGAATGAGAATGGACTTCTTATAAATAACTTTTAATAATCTATTACGTTCATATGCCTTTTTAAATAAATGATATTAGAAATGTAATTTGATATCCTTGTTTTAATATTCACATAAAATAATCTTGTAAAGTCTTCTTAAAATATAATAATATTCTTAACTATGATACAGTATGCTTGAATGAGATATTTTGTACAAAAGTTTCATCAAATAATATACGAGTCACCACAATATAATGGATACGAGTGGGAGAGATATAACTAAGGTCGGATGTGTTTACCTGAATGACAGCCGGATGAGATATTACTATACTTCAGTAATAGGAACATAGAATATGGAGATTCTTCACTTGCGTTTATTTTCAAAACAAGATCAATAAAATATTTCAATCACTTTATATAAAAGATGCAAGACTTGATAAATTCTAACTTTGTAGAAATGAGATAATAAATGAATGTCACTTCAAGACATTAACAAACAAGAGAGATTTATGCTAATATTTCACGAGCATAATTATTGATATGGCTGCATAAATAATTAACAAACACTTCACAGTTTTTACATGAAACACATTACAAGGCTCGGAGTACAATATCCCCACTCCGCTAGAGCCTGCACGAAACACGACCTTCTCTCACTACACTCAGGAAAGGACTCTCTCGATGCCATGCGCTACAGTATTCTTATACATTCATAGCGACGCAAAGCACCTTACTCTTTACTACAAAATACTAATTACGACTGTACATTGTTTTACTTACTCTGAAAGATGATATATATATAATATTATATAATATAATATATATATATAATATATATATATATAATATATTATATATAATTATATATATATTATATTGAAGTAAGGATTATATATATAATATATATATATAATTATATATATATTATATATATATATATATATATATATATATATATATATATATATAATATATATATTATATATATATATATATATATATATATATATATATATATATATATAATATATATATAATATATAATATTGAGTATATATATATATATATTATAATATATATATATATATATAGTTTTATTTTAATTTTTTATTTCTACTGAAGTTTTAAATCACTTAAATATATTTAAAAAAAATTAAAAAATATAAAAAAGAAAGAAAAAAAATCAAAAAAACCATGATTTCTTTATAAAAAAAATCAAGTAAAAAAATCAGTTAATTTTTTTCATTTGATTTTTTTCGTGCCATCCCTGAAACAAAGAAATTATTTAAGATTCTTAATAGCAAATTTTTTAAACCATGAAAAGAATTATTACTTTACTTTCAATACGTTTCTTAATCCGAGGATGACGCTGTGTCTCGAATTTATATCAGAAGATCCAAGACGCTCATCCACAACCATGTGAAACACCACGTGGACATCTGGCAAGTTAGAGTGACGAGATATGTAAAAATCTCCAGATTTTAAGTTTTGGGATACTTGATGTGTGATCTGAAAAAAAAAATTACTAGCTGTTATTCAACTGACTTAAATACCGGTAATAGTCCAGCTCTAGAGATTAATCCTGTAAAAATTGGATAATTTTGATGACAGATGTTTTTATAAACCCTTTAACACGAGTATTATGTATCCTATTTTTAAGTATTTAAGAAAAGAATTAATAAATTTAAATAGTCTGATGATTATTATATAAATTCGATTTCTTTTCTTATCTTCATAATTAAAAATTTCATAAATGTCATTTGAAATTTTATGCAAATAATTAACTTATTTAATTAAATAAATTACTTGAAAAAGTTTAAGGAATATTTATGGTTATTTACTTTAAATGTTTGTCAAATTGAGAACTAAATGAAAAAGACAAATTCGTCTATCAGAGGTTTAATAAAAAATAAAAATTCAGTGGCTACTACAGAAAGCAATGAAAGAATTATACAATCAATTGGAAACTATGGAAGGTCAGTAGTAGGTCTAGGTCAACCAGATTGCAAATTTACGCGAAATTTCATTAAAGGTTTTAGACTGGGGGTTTTAACAACTAACAAGGTATGAGTATGAAATCAGTACAAATGGAAACAGTTTAGAAGCAATTGAATGAAGAAAGTCCAAAGCTTAATATTTGACGATGAAAGAATTACCCAAAGGATAATTAATTCACCTGACTCTCGCTTGACTCCCGTAGAGTGTTAACATGTTTCCACGTATCTCTTAGGGTAGGTTTCCACTGAAGGGACAGAAAGCAATGTGTACCATGCGACTGGTCAGGCTCTCTATAAAAGCGTCGAAGACAACGTTGTGCCATCAAATAAGTCGCCTGTGTAACCTGTGACATGGCAACATTTTGGTGAATACCAAAAAGCCGTTTCCATTTGTTTGACGAAAATTAGGAATACTGTATATCAACCTAAACAAAATGTACTCTATATAAGGTAAACTTTGGTTTAAATGGGATATTATTATAGAGTGGTGGCTGTAGAGGAAAGGGAAAGGTATGGGAGTGCTGGAAATGTTGCGAAATAGAAATAATGATGATGATGATAATTGATGGTTTTTAATAGCAGGAAAAACAAATGAATTAGCAGGTACTGAAATTTTTTATTGTTGTTATCTTTCAATTACTTATTATTATTATTCTGCAGTCTCCAATCTATTCCTGTAGAAACCGATCACTATATATAATATCAATATATATATATATATATATATATATATATATATATATATTATAGTATATAATATATATATATATATATTATATATATATAATATATATATATATATATAATAATATATTACTATTATATTATATAATACTATATATATATTTAATATACTATATATATTATATAAATATATATATATATATATATATATATATATAGTATAATAGGATATATATATATATACTATATATAATATATAATAGTATATATAGATATATATATATAAATATTATAATATATATAATATAATATATATATATATAATTATAAATATATATAGTATTATATATAATATATATATAATATATATATAATATATATATATATATATAATAAATTATATATATATATATATATATAATATATATATATATATAGATATATATAATATATATATATATATATATATATATAATATAATATAATATATATATTATATATATATAATATTATATTATATATATATATATATATATCAACCCAATACCAGATCGACGAACAACATCCCTACACACACCTCCATCATTCACTTAAACAATATAATCATTAAATCAGCAAACCTCATATACCCAAAGCCACACAAAAGGATACAACCCCAAATCAACCCTCGAGAACAGCCAACTCATTAAACAGAGAAACTCCTCCGAAAACTCAATCCATACACCCCACACATTTCAACCAAATAAACAAACCTAAATGCCCCAAACTCCACCTTAATAAACTACATACCTATCAACACTACAATAAGTTTTCAGAATTACTTACCAAACAAAAATATCTCTTCGCATAGACAAAAAATTAAACTGCAAGTATCAAAAAATTAAACAACTCTCAAAACAACCCCCCACAATGCCCACGAGAATCCCATCTTTACACAAATAACTCCCTCCCCTTCCCAAAACGACAATCAGATAGTCTTTGCAAACATTATGCAAACATCTCCCGGAAACCTACCCACCCTGATAATAGGAAAATAAAAAAAACAACTCAGAAAAACTCCAATTAGACCACACCCTCCCACCCCATTCACAACCAACATGATATTAGAAGCCATTAAAAACCCTCAAAAGATTCAACAGCAACAGGTCCAGACTCAATATCCACCTACACATAAAACACCCTTGAGAAAAAGCCAATCCTCCTAATCACTGAAATCTTCAACAAATCTTGGCAACTTAACTATATACCCCCAATCTGGAAACAAGCATTTATAATCCCAAAACTCAAACCAAAAAAGGACCCTAACTCCCCCTCCTCCTACCGACCAATTTCTCTGCTTTGCTCATTATAAACTACTAGAGAAATTAACACTAACAAAAATTCCCTCCCCATTAACTCTCCAGAATTCCAACACAGATGGCAAAAAAGCAACCACTACAACCACAGCCCCACCTCCCTTACACAAACACATCATTAATGAGCTTCAACAAATCCCCTCCCACAGATCATACTCACTGCAATGGACATAAACAAAGCATTCGACCACCGTCCACATTACACATCCTTATTCAAAACCTCCACTCCCCCCGGAAATTATGACAAAAAAGCTCTCCAATTCTCACCAAGTCGTTCGCTAGCGTCTCAACAAAAAAAAACCTCTCTCATTCTACTCAAATTATAAATGGCCGTCCACAAGCACCATCTCTTCCATTCTTGTTCACTTTTCACAGCAATTACCACCCAACCACCCAACTTTTACTTACGCCAGATGACAGTCAGTCTTATTTCCCAACACCCAGACGTAAACATAGCCACACAACCCATACAGAAATATTTCATCTAGTTAGAAAAATTGGTAACTCAACAGAATGACAGCATTCCCTTAAATCCTCCATTACTCTTTTAACGCGACCGTCACCCAATCCTCCTTATCCTATAATCACCCCTGAACTACCTCCTATCCCACTAACAAAAAACCCAAAATATTGATAACCTTGAACACTCACATAAACGTTCATCCCCTCATCGACCAATCACTTCTTCAAACCGAGAATAAACACCCTCTGAACCTGTTCTCATCATAACTTCAGCGACAAAAAAAACACACTCACCACTACTTATAAACAACTCCTTAAACAAATCTAAACTATGCCTCACCAGCACTTGTCTCAGCACTCTCCCAAAAATCGAACACAATAAATTACCAAATCTTTCCAAAACCACAGCCTCAGACATGAATTCACAGTTGCAACAAAAAAAACACCCCCAATTCCAACCTTTACCACGACGAAAACTTCCATTCCTCCCTCATCTCCACACACCTGGAGATGGTGGGGAACCAATTATCAGAAAACCCGTAATCCATCCCATCCCTGTCACCAAATTCTCTCCAAACCCCCCCCCCCAGACCAAAGACATAAATAATACCCCTCTTCACACTCAATTCTATTACAAACAGCTTATACGTAATTCCCCTCCCACTCTCAATAGGTCATGGATTACGCATATCCATACAATCTAACATCCAACACATACTTCAAACATCTCCTTTTACAACAATTTACTAAACACACCCTCCCCAAAACCTTCCCCTAGAGAAGAAACCGTCCAGAAGAGGCCAAATCGACCTCACCCGGAGCAGATCAATCACCACCCAAAACTCATGCAATATAAAAATAAGATTTAAGACTAGATAATGTCACCTCCCCACTTGCACCAGATGTTATAATTCCCATGACAAAAGAGCACCTCCTTCTGGGGTGCTCTGCTCTCGACGCCCCGCGCGATTCTCTATATCTTCACTTCTCGACCTGTGGAACCCACCCAGTGGCGAGCACGGCTTCCTGGAGCAGTGTGCGCCCTCCAATAAGATGCGGCCAGGGGCAAAAAGTAATTAACTAAGTATTATATATATAAGTATATATATAGATATATATATATATATATAGATATTACTATATATATATATATATATAATATATATATATATATATATATATATATATATAATCATATATATATATATATTGTGCGAGAGTGACAAAGACTGAGTAAGAATCTTACGAAGAAATCTTTTAAGAACCCCAGTTTGTAGAGTTACCCTCCTTTCTTTATTCTAGATGAAAATAAAAGAACTGAAATAAAATTAGTAATGAATTAGAACCTTAAATTTACGAATATTGAGATATTTACCTCGGATAGCTATAACTTCAGGAACGTAGTTCAACCAGTCGTTCCAATAGAAGAAGCATCAGGATACTTTCCCTACTCCACGTCACAAATGTCTTTGAGGACCTGGAAAGGCCTATCCACTGAGGTTGCTTAAAGGTTGTGATTGGGTTGGAAGCGATTTGGTTCTATAATTAATCACTCTTGTAGAAATGTAAAACATGTATAAAAGGAGAAGAAAAGAAATTTGTAAAATAGTCTTTAATTAGAAAAATAATTACAGAGCCGATCCAACAATGAATCGTAAGAAACTTTATATACAAAGGACACTTTTAAGGCACTACTATGTGCTTCATATAAAGGCAACTAACAATAAAGAAAGATATTATTAATGGACAGCTACTGGGTCACTACTAGGTGACCAGTACAACTAATGTTTATCGAATATCACAAAATAGGAGCTATTGAGTCACTACTAGGTGACAACACAAACAAAACTTAGTTAACCAATAGAATAGCCACAACTATCTGAAGGAAAATACCTATATACATATTCTTAAGGTACACATTTGCATTAGCGTTTTCATCATCATTAACAAGAAGAAATCTTATTCAGTATAAATATATAATACTTGGGCTTACCTAATAGATTTATCTTTAGTCACTACCAGGTGACCGGAAAGTTACAACATAAAAATATTCAAATCACAGTCAATAATCATTAATAGGTTAGTATATTAGTATATTTTTATACAGTAGACATTTTCTTTAAAGTTATTTATTTGGCATTAAATTTTTATTTGTACTTTATTTCTTGAAACTATTTATTTATATTTGGCAGGATACTTATCTCATATCTGTTTTTCAGATCAAAACTTCTATAATGGACATTGGATGATTTTTCAGCAAAAGTTTTAAACCTAAGAATGAAACCTACATGAGAGAGTTGTATTGAACTTTAATTTTAATTCTTTTACAGATCAACTTGACATAATATATTTTACTCACCCCACCAATTAATTCTAAATTGGATGGGGTCTTCATAAGTTCTCCTTGAATTCTCTAAAGGTAAGTTCTTTTGATTTTCGGTTTTGGTAACTCTTATTGACAGAAAGACAACAACTGTGAATATATATTTAATTACTTTTTCTTTCTACCTTTATACTTTCAGAATATTATATGAAAACATTATTCATTATTTATTTATAATTAAATTCTTTTGGCTTTTTATTATTTTATATATTTTTACATGACTCTTTCTAATAATAATAATTAAAAAAAGTTATCCTAATATCTTAGTTGTTTACTTTTTAAGTATTTTACCTTGAATTTTTTTGATGGTATTTTTTACCACGATACTTCAGATCTCTTAAGACATCAATATATACTGATGGCACAATAGAATGCTTCCACTATTGTCTCAAAACATCATCATATTATGTATAACAAAAAAACTTATAAACACATAAAAATATCACATTCTAAACTGTAGTATAATAATGATATTTCTCTGAAAAACAGACAAAACTTAAGATATGCATCAAAATAATTATAAAGGTTAAATTTAGCACTGTCGCTTCACTTTCAACTACCACTTTACTTAACCTAAATAAAAACAAAACACAGAAGGAGACACTCTCCTCTCATATAATAATATAATATATATATATATATATATATATATATATATAATTATATATATATATAATATATATATATATATATATATATATTATATATATATATATATATAATAATATATATATATATATAAATAAAAGATTGCTGTCGTCTAATAAGCCATTTTGAACATCTTAAATGCTAGATTTTGTAGTTGATACTAGCTTCTGATGAAGTTTTAAGTTTATCTTCCTCTAAATTTGATTTTTATGAACTACTACTAGATTTTTCGTTTTGTAACCGGTTGAATGCTTTCCTTCTACATGGTTCGATATTAATGGTTTAGTTGAATGCTTTAGACATTTTTACCATGACTTATAAATCTTCCTGAGCTGGTTTTATCGCTTAGTACATGTTTTTGGAATTTTTAATGAATCGTTCTGTGTTGTTCTGGGTAGAAGAAGTATGAGTAGCATAAGTTATGGGAGTTGGGGAAACGTCTGAGGAAATTCATTGTGATCGGTGTTTATGAACTCAGCATACCCCACAAGAGTAAGCAAATTTTTGTCAAGTTCATACATTTGTATGTATTCTCTAACACCCTGTTCTATGTCAGATAGGAAGGCTACATAGAAATGCAGTTCGGAGAGATTCATGTCCGCTCATGTCTAGACCATGGTAAGCACGACTAGCCAAGCGTTTTAATCTGTAAGCAAACATACAAATACTCTCATTTTTGTAGCGACAGGCAGAGTGGAATGTCTGAAACTGGTATTCCTTCCTTTTTCACTCTTCCTCCTCATACCATTGGATGAGGGTTCCATGTACAGAGAAATAGTCATTATCGCCTTTGGTGGCCAGACGATAGACTGTAAAGGAATGACCTTCTAGTGTCTGCCAAGCTATATGTAACCAATTGGGAATTACATCTTGGGATAATGAGCTGGCGTTAAGCCTCAAAATTCAACTTAATATATTAAGAAACTTCACCAGCCCAGCAGCCGGGAAAGCAGAAATGAAAATTCTGACCAGTCTCCAGTTTATATGAAGCCAGGGTCTACCACTTTAAGGATTCTGGGAATTCTTGAGCAATGTCCTCATATATCAATTTTTTGTTTTATGATGGGACCCTCATATGGTATCTATGTCTGTCTCTGTCGATTAATAAGAAGAAGAAAATGTTAATCAAAGGTTTAGGAGCAAGCAGTTAAAACTAGGATAATTTGACCGTTGGAAGGCCATAGGTGTATATTCCTACCCCTCCATCAATTGGACAGTGTTGTCTTCTTGTCTGCATTGTGATAAGAATTATGTTTATGTGTAAATCAGAGGATTTAAGTGATGAGGATCATCTAAATCTACAGTAAGTTCTGTGGCTTAATGATTTTGGGTTTTCAGTGGAGGTGAAGACCTCAATAATCCAATTGAGAATATGAGTTTCGTGAATCAAGCTTTTATGAAGAATCTGGTTCGAGGGTATCTTACTCAAATGTCTATTTTGTGGGCAAGTTGTTAATATTCTTTTTTCGATTAAATTATTCACAGTTGACAAGTTCGTTTACAGACGTAATATCCTCTACATTCATAGGGTCTGTAAGTTGTATTTAGTTCCCTAACAAGCTATGTTCTGCTCAGGATCAGCAAGGGAGACTTTTTGAGAATATTGGATTCAAAATCAAGATCTAAGAGTGAATCCCTAGTGATGAGTATGTCCCCCTTGTACTAGAGAATCTTGTAATGTAGGTATATTGACCCATGGATCTTTATGTTCATGTGATCCATTCAGTTGGTCAATACTCTCCTGGTCACCGCGAATATCATTCTGTACAGTCATTTTTAGATTTGGTTAAGGTTGGTTAGAATATTTTATTTATTTTTTGAATATTTTTTATACTTTACTTAATACTAAAATTTTATTATTTTATTAAAGCAAGAGTAGTTTTAATTCAATTATTTAGCGTTTAAAACCGCTGGTACTACCTTGAATCAGGTTAATTCTTTGGAAAGAGAATTCAAAGTTAGAATTTGAACATAGAATACAAGAGTAAGATCAAAATTGTACTGTGTTGGAAGTGAGGCGACGAGTGGCGAAGTGATCTAAAAATCACAATCCAGTGGCAAGCAACCAACCAGGAACAAAACAAGTCCCTGTTCGGGCGCCACTTTTTATTTTCTTGTATTTATGTAGTGGAGAGTGAGTAACATGGACAGGAATAATGAAGAATACTCACTCTCCAACAATAAGTAAATCTAAATTTGGAATAAGATTTTAAAATTATGAGAAAACAAATAGAAAATTTGTTCTTTACCTTAAAGGAATATCTAGAGTTCTCCTGGTCTTTAGATGGAGTGACAATATTCGTTGTAGAGTCGATTAGGATTTTGTGGACAACAGCCGGGTAGGTAAAAGGGACTTGCTTTCCTGGTGAATCGCTGCATATAAGTGGATGTGATGTAGTCACGTAAGAGAGTATGTTATATAGGACATAGGAGAATGAAACTAAAGGAAAAATCGATAGTTTTAATTTTTACAAAAGTGGTTAATTTAGAATAGTTATATACCGGGAAGGATAGACTAACTTATTTACACGCTATCACTAAACTAATTCTATACCCTGAGGTAAACTAAGATACCAGAACTGATGGGTATCAGTGGGAGGACCGAAACTTATCGCTATGAGTTTATATAATTTTAGTGTATCAAAATTATCTAAACTATAAGAACCAAAATGGGCTTTATGAAATTGGTTTATTTGGTAGTAGCAAAATAAACCTGATAAACGTTTATGAAATTATTACAATTTGGGAAAAAATCACCGAGTTTTATCGGATATTTTAAACGTTTAGCTAAGTTGTTTAGTAAGATGGATACTTAGCTTATGATTATGATCAAGAAGGTCATCATATGGCAATTGATATTGCCCACCAATAAGAAGGTAATTGGGTAGCAATTGGTATCACCCGCAATAAGATGATATGGCGATTATTATCGCCCACAAATAAGAGATCAAGGCAGATGGCCCACAAATAGATGATATGCCGATTATTATCGCCAAAAATAAGACTTCAATTCAAATAGATGGCAATTTGTATTGCCCACGAATAAGAACAAACTTTAAGATTCATTCAGATGGCAATAAGGATTGCCCACCAATAAGATGATATGGCGATTATTATCGCCAAAAATAAGATGTAGATTTCAATGGCCAATGCAATAAGTGTTGCCTAACAATAAGACTTCAATTCAAATAGATGGCAATTTGTATTGCCCACGAATAAGAAGACTGTAGTTGGGTGGCAATTGGTATTCAGATGGCAATAAGCATTGCCCACCAATAAGACCCTATAAATATAAAAAAAAGTTAGATTTATGAGTCGTGAATTGGTTAAGCAATTTAATTTAATTAATTAATTTATTTATTTATAGATTAAATAAGAAGCCTTACCCTAGAGATAAGAACAACTTTTAGGGGTCTTTCTTATGAACTGAGGATGGTTTTGGATCAGAAGTATGAGCTTCGAATGGAATGGATACTGTACTGGAAAAACGAGTATGGTAAGTTTTACATTAGATTTATACAATGCAGGTAAGTATGTTTTCTTTATATTTACATTATTATTATTAAGTCATTTTTAGGAATATTTATAATCTTTTAATCTAAGTATATATATTTTTAATAATAAGCAATACTAACCTGTATGGAGTTTTATCCTAATGCACAGGTATGATCGAGAAAACGTCAATTGGAAGAATTTTGGGAACAAAAATCTGTATTCTGTATTCTTAGATTAAACAGTAAATTCACATATAAGAATATGTTAGTGGTTTATACTAATCGTATCGATATTGACTGTAAGTAGAAAAACAGTGTCATAATCTGTTCATACTTTTAATTCTAAAAGCATGAACAAACAAAAAATATTTGTACTTAAGCAGAGGCAGTTTAGTCTTTAATAATAATGTACTTTCTTATTCGGTTTAAGGAATAAGTGTACACTTTGGTGCAATTACTAACCACACTATTTTCTAAAAAGATGAATAACATGAATAATAAGAATAATAACATGTCTCCACAATACATAATACTATATATATATATACATATATATATACTATTATATTTATTTTTATTGTATAGTATAAAAAAAATTATTATTATATTATATAGTATATTATAGTATATATATATATATATTATATATTATATATTATATATATATATATATATATATTGTTATATATACTGATATAATATATATATAGGTATATAAATATATAATATATTATATATTATATATATATATATATATATATATAAAAGGAATATATATATATAATATATATATATTAGTATATATATATATATAGTATATATATATATATATATTATATATATATATATTATTATATATATATATTATATATATATATATATATATATATTATATATAATATATATATATATAATATAATATTATATATATATATATATATATATTATATATATATATATAATATATATTATATATATAATATATATATATATATATATATATACCGTATATACTATATATATATTTATATAATATATATAACTATATATATAATATAGTATATATAATATTTATATATATATTTATATATATATTATATATTATATATATAGCTATATATATATATATAATGTAGTATATGTATCTTCCTTCTTCTTCTTCATCTTCTTTTTTATTTCCCAAGGATTGGAGTAAGTTGCTGTTTGCATGTGCATCGAAAAGAAAAAGCAGTAGAAGAATATACAAAAGTCGAGAAGAAAGCCCAGCCTTACCTCCCCTCTGGTAGGCCATTTAATGTAGTAGAGAACTGCGTCGTCAGTCAATAAAATCCACCTAGATGCTTCATGGGACCCGGCGCGATGGACCCTCACTATGGTGGATCGTCAATGTAGAGGAAGGTTCATCCCTTGGCCCAGGTGGGCCACAACCATGACCCCTCACAAAAAAAACCCGACCATTCACTCCTGTTATAACACCTTTCTTCCTCGCCTCTACCAAGACTCACAATTTCTCATCCTTCATAACATTCGTTAACGTTGACTCAATCCACTTTTTTCTTTGGTTCTCCCAGCCGGTCGGTTTCCCAAGCACCCCCGCAGCACAAAGTACATCCGCTTAACAAGCCGACTATCATTCATGTCCTTTCCACATGACCAAACATCTCAACATACTCTTCAGTTTATTCCTCGATTGTACACCCTTTCTTACACACCACACAACTCTCTAATACGTTCTGTCCTCTTTTATCAATCTTCTAACACCTTAGGCAAATCCCTAAGGATTGTCTCGCATTCTGAACACATTGACGTTTAGACTTATACTTCTTATTCCAGACCATGATCTCACTACTATACATTGCAATAACACAGGTACACATAACCCTCATGTGAGACCCTAGCGAACACTCAAGGTAACTTTAGTCGCCTTTACATTCCAACCAACAGATTTAATTGCCACCAGCCACCCTTCTGCCATTCACAACTTTTCTGAATACACTCTGAATCATCCGTTCCCTTCTCATCCAACAATATGCCCTAAATATTATAACTCAGAACACTTGTTCCGCAAAGCTGCCGTCACTAGTCTAACATAGACGTATCACACGTGAGGAGTGTCCCTCGACTCACAACTTCATTAGACTACTCTTATCACGTTTACTTTCAAAGCCCTCCTTTTACACACACCCTGCCAATCCTCTCTACCAATCCTCTCAAAGTCTCTTCAGATTCGCCGGGGCACACAAAACCAAAAATCATGCTCATATAATAGGTAGGGCACCCTCCACTCATAATCCATTCCCATCATTCTAACACCATTTCCTGCCATCCCCAACATCGATTCTTTCATCATCATACATATACAAATTAATAACCAGGAGCATAGACACACCTGTCTCACTCCGCTATATAATCCTAAACCTAATCACTGTGCACAGCACCTTCTCTTACACAGTCCGCCTCACTATCGTCATACATACTTTTGATTCCATCCAGCAAGCCTACCCCAACACCATAATACCACTAACACGCTGCCACTACCAGAGCTTCCCCTATTGAACCCAATCAATACGCTAGGTTGCAAAATCCATAAAACCTAAATACAATTTATTCCTGTCTTGTCCCTCGATTTTCTCGAATCATTTGTTCACAATGTAAACGATTTGAGTCCCGACACATTCCTCTTCACTGCCTAAACTGCTGATGCAGGTTGCCTTTGTTCTTCACGCAAATCAATCTCTTCAGTCACCTCGACGCAGCTCTTGTCGAACCAAAATACCAGCATATACACTTCTTACAACACTCAATAAACTTATTCCCTATAATTTCTACAGTTTCCCCTTATCTCCCCTTACCCTTATATAAGGGTACTATTAACTGCTCTCCTCCAATCCTTGGATACCCTCCATAAACGCTGTATTACACAACTTCCAAATCCAACCAATTCACCATCTCGCATCCGTTCTTGTGCATTTCACAGTAAATTCCATCTATACCTGCAAGAATTTACCATTCTTCAACTATTTCCTCACTCTAACCCATGTACCTCATCCTTGCGTAAATAACGGCTCATCGCCTAAAATAGCCTAATTCCTTCTAGTACCCCTACAATATCCCAACAACATTCCACTATCAACCTCTTAATTAACTGTTAATATTATGGCAGATTTTTCGAACGTGTTCTTGGGTCACACTCCCCTCACATGCATTTCATCAGTTACACGAAAGCACCATCCCCTATTCATTATTCTAAGCAGGTTCCCTTATTCTCAATTCTTAACCTTTCACGCTTCCTTCCAGAAGAACTTCCTATTCCCTTGTAAGTCCCCATTCAGCCTCCTTCCAAACTGTTCATCTTACCTCTTTTTTTTTCTCCTAACGTATGCACCTCTTTAGAGTCATATGCTTTTTTTTCCTCCTTATATAATTCCAAGCACTCTTTCTTTGAGACTTCGATTCAATGTTTGCTTTTAGCTAATTTCAACATTATCAGCTTCTTTTGTTACCATTTTAGTCCGTTACGCATGCTGATCACCTGACTCTTCACTTCCGAAGCCATTCAGTTTGAAGTGTATACGTACGATGTCTTACTTTCCTACGGTGTGCTTAGTCTTACTACTCTCAGAGAGAACTAGGTCCTCTTGCGACTAGTAACCCATCTGTTTCCTTCCATTTGCCCCGCAGCATTTGTTCAGTATCAAACCTTAGTTCAAGATAATACATAGCCGATTGTGAACTTGTGCGAAGCGCGCATTACATACTATACCTTATGTCTGTCTTTGTTCCATAATATCTCCACTCTTTTTTATATATATATATAGTATTTATATTATATACTATATTATTATAATTAATATATATAGTAGTATAGTATAGTATATATAATATATATATGTATTATATAATATATTATATATATATAGTTATGATATATAAATATATCATATATTATATATATGAATAGTATATAATTAATATATACGGTAAATATATATATTATATATATATATATAAGTATAGTATTATATAATATATTATATATATATATATATATAATAATATATATATAGTGATATAGATATTATGAGTATGTATAGGTATATACTTTAATATTAGTAGATATCGTATATATATATATATAATATTATATGATAGTAGATGAGTTTGGATAAAGCGACACATCAGATCATATGAAGAGAGACCTCTTCGTTTGGCTATTAAGGGCAAAAGGGATACCCCCTTAACTTCAATAATAGTAATAATATACTAAGTGCGACAGGTTGATTGGCAACCAGCCCTGTTACTTATTCTGCATTGATGATTGCACTCGTTGGACCAGCGTTGGAAATCCATTATGCTGCGACTACGAAGACATGATTTTTCTGGAAGCTTCTGGGAGAAACGATTTCGAGGCCAAAATGGAGAGATGCTAAGCTCACTGAAAGGGTGAAACCCTACATGAAGGTTTAGTAACTCTAAGAAGTGGCTATCGAAACCAATTGCGCGAGAAATAATTTCTTAAGATTGTGCTCTAAAAGGACCATAGTGTTCGGTGGCCAGAAGGAACGAAGATGCTGGTCCACACTGACTGGCGAAGACTCTAACCTGGGAAGATGGTAATATAAGTAAAGTACTATAAGTAGAATAATAATACTGATATAATATATATGATGATATATATATATATATAGATATAAATATAGCTATATATATATATATATATATATATATATATGATTATATAATATATAATTATATATATATATATATATAATATATAATATTATATATCATCATCAATCATCAATCATCATCATTTATCAATCATCATCCATATACACCTTCCTTCGCTGCTGGGGTAAGGGTGCGTCACATGCACTGGAAACAGAATAGTAGTAGAAAAATATGACGCAAGTCGAAAAGAAAGCCCAGCCTTACAGCCCCTTTACACCCTTAAGTGAGAGCTCGTCGCAGTCGGAAAAATCCACCCTAGGGGCTTCACAAGAACTGACGATGGACCCTCAAACATATGCCTTATCGCGACGGACAGTCACTGTAGCAAATCGTCAAAACCCCCCCTCACAAAACCCCGCCCATTCACTCCTATTATGCACCTTTCTTCTCGCCTCTGCAAACTCACATTCCTTTACTGACTCCAATCCACTTTTTCTTCAGGTCTCCCACAGGTCGATTTCCCAGCACACTCCCACAAATATCCACTTAACCAACCGTACTATCATTCATAT
>JABUQX010068040.1:5000-12500 GCA_015478945.1 Trachelipus rathkii
GTCGTAGAAAGGCCGAGAGCACAGCGACTCATAGGGAATGGTGCTATAAGACGTTTCGTAAGCCCTACCGTGTGAATGTCCATCGATTTGAAGACTGATCCGTTTTACATTGAAATGCTGGAATTTAAAGGTAGGCTTTTTATACTTGCCTGTTACAGCTGTATGTTCAAGCATGCCTACTACAACTTTCAAGGGTAGAGTAGCGTTAACAATGTTGGGGATGTTAATATTTGATAAACCAGGTGTAAAGTTAAAAATCTTTGTCTCCACTCGTATCAAGGGATACTTTGCGGTTGAGGAAAGAAGTGATTTTTCAATTTCAAGATGTCTGTTAGCCGTGAGTTTCACTTTGCGTACATAAATATAGGTCTCCAACAATTTGAAAATTGGGGATGGTGGAGTACTCGTAGCACCGCTTTTAGTGCTTACTTTCAATGCAAACTGTGGAGCAGCCCTAGTCAGTTTCAACTTAAGTTCCACCCCTGGGAGTAGAAGTCGCTCCTGATTAAGTAGATCCCCCATTAGTCGACCGTAAAATTCGTATGTGTTACTTGGAGATTTCGCTGCCCTGTCAATATGCTTATCTACATCTTTAAAGCTGTAGAACCCGCAGGATTGCAGGTGGGATTGTTTCGCATCTTCACTAAAGTTTAAAAGATTGTTGATGTAGCATTTGTACGGGTATAAGGCTGTAGCTGAATTAACAGGTGTTTCATTAAGGAATATTTCCAGCTGGCTGAAAGCGGTATACAAGAAGTTACTCTCAGTGTAAACGACATGATCATCGGATGTAGGTAGATCGCTTCCATCTTCTGATAAAAGTTTCACTTTCAAGTATAAATGGATGTCGCAGGGATCGATGTAAAAATCCCCCGAACCAGTTACTATAAACTCTAAAGGCGCATCGCTATTGGTAATCGAGTGAGTGGGGTTGATAGATACGTAATTGCTATTAAGTACGCTAACTTGAGTTGGCGGAACATTGAAAAGATTTAGTTCTGATTTACAACAGCCATGAGAAGCACTGGTTAAGAAATGCATCCTGTCGGATCAAAAGTTTTCGTAAGAATGACTAGAATATAATACCACTCCTCTTATATACTTTCCCCAGATAAGGATATATATATTCTGATGATCCCTCAGTTCCCTTGTGTCCTTTAGGCAAGGAAGAAGTGTTATCGAACCTTCGCTCAAAGAACCTTGCTATTTTACGGTGTTCAACATGCTCAGACTTAACCGTTTCATCTCTATACAGGACATTGTACAATGGGAGGAAAATCTGCCAGAATGTGGAGTTTCAATTGTTTATAAAAGAAATCCCAATGGTAGTGACTTTTACACGTGTACTAGGTCCCGTGCAAACTACAGTAGCCGAAGGGTATTTATGAATACAGAAGAACTACTTAATGTATGTTTACATGCCGAAACATTCATTTCGCACCACATTAATAAACCTTCAGGTTTAGTCGGAGCAAAAGTAGTTATCAGTCAGAGTGTGAAGAGGAAACCTAAACAACTCACTATCAAGTTTTCAATGAAACATAACATAATCAGAATGGAGGTAAGAGTATGGAGAGCGTATAACTCGTGTACATTTAAACCCACGCGGTACGGATTCTTTATTACAGGAATACAGCAGTTGAAGTATATGTCAGAGATTCGCAAGAGGGTGTTATTACAGAGTGTAAGGGGTGAAATGTTGAGTAATCACGTGAATACAGCCCTTTATATTCTGTATGAGGAGTACTACACATTTAAGAAAATGCTTACGGGTAACTCTGAAGATATTATTGAATACTTCTTGAGTTCCATAGACGTGCATAAATTTATTTCAATGTTTAAAGAACAATGGTGTGATTCTATTTACACTGATGGACCAGAAAATAAACATACTATGATTTCTATACGTGATCTTTTCACATATATATTAGGAGATGGCGTACATATACTAAGAGAATACCTATTGGAAAACGACCTGAGCGAATGGCATATTTGTAAAGCTTTCGAAAGAGTAAGTTTGAAATAACCGTAGAACGTACCTTTAGGGTAACGTATAAATATATTTAAAAGGAAATCTATGCATACTACATCCTTACTGAACTAACAGATATCAATCATGGAGGACGTGCATAAATTCATGTTCCGTACACCTGCAACGTGTCTTATAGCCGGTCCAACAGGGTGCGGCAAAACATTTGCTCTACTAAAATTATTAAGTGCATTAGAGATATTTGAAGAGCGTCCTGTGAAAATAATATGGTGTTATAACGTATTTCAAGCGACGTTTAACGACTATAAAAACCTTATTCATTTCCATGAAGGCATCTATGACGTAAAATCGTTAGAGACTGTAAAAGGCCATAAGGTTATAATACTGGACGACCTCATGCATAAGGTGAATATTGAGGTAGCAGAAACATTTACAGTTTATTCTCACCACTCTAAATATCTTCAGTTGTTCTTTTATTACACAGAACATTTTTCCCCAAAGCAGCATATGCGTAGTATCTCTTGAAATACCCAGTCTTGATTCTTTTCACCAGAGACGAAGTACATGAGTCAGATCAACAAACGTGCTAGCAGTCAAATGTTTCCCCTTCAAAGGAAAGAGTTTTAAAAAGTAATATAAAAGAGGTTACTACTGTTCGAACGTCCTCACGTTTATTTTGATGTGTGAACTCCATTTCCCTAAAGACACAGTACAGAGTGCTTACTTCCGCACCTAAGCATTCTTGCCTTCCGAATCGATTTTGTTATTATTTCCCTGAGTTAATGTTGATAAAAGAAATATTTGACCGTTGATGAAAAATTATAAGATAACTGATGTAAAAGAGAAAAAGAGAAATTACTAAAAAACACTGCATTTGTAAACTGTATCTGTGAGATGAGATCTGTTTAAATATGGTAAAACAGGTCATACCATTGAAAACTGATCAGAAGAGAAAGTTACGTCGTCACAGCAACATCATTCGTAAACTTGTCCGTAAAGTTAAGAAGAAGAATTTAAAGAATAAAAAGAAACTGTTACAGCAAGGCGGGGGAGTTTTCCTTCCATTACTCTTCTCCGTAGTTGGTCCTTTGCTGTCTAAACTGTTAACAGGGAATCACGCGTAAGAATGAAGAAGGCTGTAGTAATACCGTTCGATCAATATACAAAGTTACAGGATAATTCTCTGGCTATTCCTCAACCTCTTCCCGAAGCACTACTCGATCCGCGAGTTGAACAGATACGTAATATTGAAAAGGAATTAGCAGATATATTAACTTCAAAAGTTAATATAGACGAGAAAAAAGGATGAAATATCAGGAAATATTACAAAAATTATTAGAAGTCAAAGACAAGTATACAGGAATGCATCCTTTTTCAAATGAAGTTTCAGAACGTAACTATGAAAGAAAGGATTTTAAAAAGGTTTTAGAAAACAGCTTACCTCCTACATTGAAAAAAAATAAAGGTCATCGCGGTTATGTAGATACTTTAAAGATCAGTTTAATTTGAACGAATTAGGGCGAGATTGTTAGTTAAGATCTAATCCCTTCAATGGGTGCAATATAGTGAGTCTTTGGTCCTTGATCGTTAGTTCAGACTGGAAAAGATAGCCTATACAGGCGTGGGATGTTCGTTAAACGCGAGTTACGGTATTTAATTTCCCTAGTGAGTTTTATTATGTCATATATAAGCAGTAGGCCTGCTGCAGACTGGGAATGATCATTATCAACATCGGTTCCGAATCTATAGGCCTGAATGAACGACTTACAAGGGAATATTACATCGTAAGAGCAAAACAATAAGTAGTCCTCAAGCAATAAGAAAAAAGCGAAATGAATTAGCGCGAAACTGGTTAAGAATGTAATATACATTACGTCATTTGAATACAGAGATACAATTGAATCACTCTCATCATAAAATATTCAGAAACCACGTCGGACAGGACTATACAAGAATACACAGGAACATTCTTGTATGTACAAGAACTACGTTATCTCCATTAGGCCTAAAAGTGTAACTCCACCTCTTATGTTTCACCATCATAGCTCTTAAGCCTAATCAGATGATTGGCTGAGGGAACGTAAGCCAGCAAACGGGGCGGAGCTAGATAAGCTCCGCCCCCCTCTTATTCATGTATATAAGACACAGCGCACTCTAAATCACCATATATTTGTATTCCTACCTTCCAATGGTTAGTAGTTGTGTTACAACCAAAATGACGTGCTTAGTTAGAAATATCACGATCAGTGAGCTAACGTCTTGGTCTGTGGTGCATCAGCATTGCGCTGTTATCTTACGTTTTAGAAGAAGGCTATCAGGGGACCGCTACATTACATGCTTATCCCCACTCCCTGCTTATAATAAACCTTTATTCATCTCTGTAGAAAGTCTCGCCATCCATCATGGAAGCTGTTCGGATTGGGTTCCAGAGACTCATGAACTTCAAGGTGTTTAAATTGAAGGGGGGCATCTATAGCAGGCAGAGGAGGGCCTGAAGTATCACTTAACGTTTAATATCCCTTGTATTTTTTCCTTTACATTTTCGACAACGTTTCCGAGGAAATACATATGGGTGTTGTTTCGCCGTAATGCCTTCATCTGTTCGTCAAGTCCCACGCATATTACATATAATTAAAGAAACATCAAACTGTTTCCTGAAGTGAATGATGAATTCCTACATAGATTAGAAGATACGAATACACTGGAGGACTTATAAACACAGCATTCCGGCTGGTTTATAATGTATTCAGTGATAGTTTTGTTTATTTAACTTAACAACGGTGGCGAAAAATTGCTAGAGGTCTAGACCTTAATCGTTATTCTCTCTTGGGTATACTAGGAAATTGATTGTGTGAGAAGATTGTTTAATATATAGCATGACTTCTGTTTTCTGATAGATTTCACCTGATTAAGAATTATTGTTATCATAATCATTACAGGTAGAGGGAAGGGTTAGCCTTAGATTTTCCTAACGTAGAACGTTACTGCTAAGCTGAATTCTCTGAGTCATTAAAGTATGTTTTATATTCATAAGCCTTATATTACTTGTTATGAATATATCTGTGCGTTGTCAGTATAATTAATATTGTGTTATATTTTTTACATTTTCGCTTAACTTTTTGTATTTTCGGTTCTCTCGGCATTATATATTATATTTATATTATATTTATTATAATGATTATTATTATTATTATTATTTAGTTATTATTAATATATTTATATATGTTATATTAATTAATTTTAATATATATTTTTAATTTTTATATATTATTTATTTATATATTTATAATATTATATATATTTTGTTATTTTTGTTATTTTATAATTTTATTATTTTTATTTTTTTTTATTTTATTTTTTTTTTCTTTTATTTATATTATTTTTATTTATGTATTATTTTAATTTATTTTTATTTTTATTTATTTTTATTTTATTTAATTTTTTTATTATTTATTTTATTTTATTATTTATTTTTTTTTTTTTATTTATATTTATTTATATATTTTTTTTATATTATTATTATATATTATTATATATATATATATATATATATATATATATAATATTTATATAATTATATATATATATATTATATATATATATTTTATATATATATATATATATAAGCCGCTTACATATTGATCAGTAGCTAGCATGGGGGCAAAGGAGGTAGTTGATAAACATTACTTCAACCTGAGGGAACCAAATAGTTTTGGAGGTTTCACTAGATTTGCCTTAAGATTTCCTAATATTGAGAAAAAAGAGTTAAAAAAATATTTAGAGGGCGAAGAGGCATTTACTCTACATAAACCTGTAAGAAAAAAATTTCCTACGCGGAAAACCATAGCCCCTCAGCTCGATAGTGTGTGGCAATTAGATTTAACGGAAATGATTAAATATAGTTCTTATAATGATGGGTTTCAATACGTGCTTTTTACTATTGATGTATACTCTAGATACCTGTGGTTGAAACCGTTAAAAGATAAAAGATCAGTTACAGTTGCCAGTGCAGTACTTGAAATTATAAAGGAAGAGAGGAGAACGCCTAAATCATTCTGGACGGACTCAGGAATGGAATTCAAGGGTCGAGAGTTTCAGGAGTTGTACTGTGGGAGTGATGGTATAATGCTATTATCATTTACTACATTTTCCGTAAAGCAATAGTCTGCTATAGGTGTGAAAAGAGTCAACGTACTATTTAAGGAGCGCTAGTGCAATTAGGTATTTTGGTACTAAGATGAACACTTTTAAATATATTGATATACTTGATGATCTAGCTTATTCTTATAACAGATCTTACCATAGAACTATAAAAACAACTCCATTAGAAATGTCAAAAACGAGAGGTTGTAGCACATCTAGGGCAGAAAAAGAAAACAAAATAAAAGATAATTCAGGAATAAAGGTGAATGACTATGTAAGAGTATCTCGAACAGAAGAAAGATTCAGAAGGGGTATGAGCCGGGTTGGACTACTGGAAGTTTTTTAAGTTCCAATATCGGGTCGCACCAGACGTGAAGTTTAAAGTTATATTATCTAGAGGATTTAAAATGGTGAAAAGATAAAAGGAGGATTTTATAAACAAGAAATACAGAAGGTTTTTCATAACGTATATAAAAAGATTTAAAATTGAAAAAATATTTAGCTACTAGATGGCAAAGGAAAAAATAAGACAGGTATCTTTTGTGAAATGGTGGGGGTAAATCCTGCCTATAGTTTAATTACTTATGGGTATAAAAGCAAGTGAAAGTAAGAGAATCATTAAACAGTTTGAAGTATTAATATCAATGGATGAGTTAGATTCACTTTTATTTTAACTCTACCATCTTGCAGCCTCCTTGGATTTACATCCTGATAATAATCTCGCTGATTTTACTACTGAGTTAGTTAACCATGTTTATCTAGAACGATCAGCTTATGAGGTGGGGTTATGTGAAATGATATTAAATACAGACATAGAAAATTTACCACCCAATCTATTCTGGATGACGGTGTACAGAAGTGTAGAATGTGTTGAAACTATATTACAAGTGGAAGGTACTCGTTTTCTGAAAAGGACTACAATTGGTACAAAAGATGAATACGACCACATTTGCTACAAAGATACTTCATGTGAAGAAATTGTGCTCTGCTAAGGTCTTATTTTAATTCGTTCCTGCTTTTTCAGTCATTTAAAACGACCTGGGCTTTGATATGAGTATATGTGTAAGGATTTTGATATACAAAACTGATATGCGAAGCTATTGAAGATAAAGTAATAATATCTTTAAGATCAAAAGCAAGTGTAAACCTGCGAAGACCGTGACATGTTTTTTCTCGAGCGATCACCATGGCAGCGAAAACATATTCGTAAAGGTATGGTGAGCTGGATATACTTCATGACATCCCTACTATGTTGAAGAGGGTTATACTATCTGTGGAAGAATAACCTTAACTTGGCATTAACAAAAGATGAACCAGACCGAAGTACTGCATTATACTTATGGTACCCCTCCTGAGATGCTTCAGTC
>JABUQX010068040.1:22500-25000 GCA_015478945.1 Trachelipus rathkii
TATTTTTAATAGTTTTAATTTCTTTATCCAGGTTATTCGGGCTGCAAATTTTGTAGGCTCTAAGAAACAAGTTGCTCAAGACAGCTGATTTTGTGGATATATCATGACTCGAGAACCAATGGATGTAAGATGGATTTGCTGTAGGTTTTCTATAAATATCAAAACTTGGAGGTTGATCTATATTCCAGGGTTATTAGTACATCTAAAAAGTTTATTTTATTATTTGTTGCTTTTTCCATTGTGAATTTAATATCATTATGAAGATTATTAATAAAATTTAAGACTGTGTCGGTGTTTGTATTCCTCGGGATTAATGCAAAAATGTCATCGACATATAACGTATCCAGATTATTGTAGGAAATTGTGGGAAAATATGATATTTTTCTAATAGTTCCATAAAAATGTTGCTGATAATTGGAGATAGTGATGAACCCATTGCTAGACCAGAAATCTGCTTAAAATATTTGTCTTGAAAAGTGAAGTAAGCATGTTGTAAAGTAAGGTTTATTAGTTTTTTAATGGTATCAAAGCTCGGTTGTAGTTGGATATTTTGTTCATTTATATGTCGTTCCAGCAGTTCTAGGGTATAATCTACAGGTACCTTAGTGAATAACGACACAACGTCGAAACTCACCACTTCAAAGTTGGAAAAGTTTTCATTTTTTATTTTATCGATGAAATGTTCGGAGTTCTTTAAGTGGGAGGTAGAAATGTTTCCAAGAAAAATCTTTAATTTTGAAGCCAGCCATTTTGAAAGATTCTGGGTAACACAGTTTATGTTGGAAATTATTGGTCTGAGTGGAATGTTTTTAAGAGTAATCCAAATAAAATGTCACAGTTAATATCTGGTTGTTATTTTTGTTTTTATATATATATATATATATATATATATATATATATATATATATATATTATATATGATATTTATATTATATTATATATATATATATATATATATAGAATCAATAAAAAAATGTAATCGTAATCTCAATAAATTTTATGGTAAATACATAAATATAGGGTACCTACCCTTTATCTAACCTAACCTAACCAAAAGCCTACTTAACATAACCTAGCGAGACTAACCTAAATTAACCGTAACTTAACATAACGGAGTAACCTCTTATAAATGTCCTATATAATATATATATATATATATATTATATATATATATATTATATATATAATTATATATAATATATATATATATATATATATATAACATAATATATATATATAAATTATATTAAATATATATATAGATATGTTTACATGACATTTTTAAATTTATATTTTTCAATATATATATATATATATATATAATATATATATATATATATATATATATATATATATATATATATATATATTATATAATATTTATATATTATATATATATATATATATATTATATTTATCTATTTATCTACTCTATCTATCTATCTATCTATATATCTATCTATCTATCTATCTATCTATCTATCTATTATCTATCTATCTATTCTATCTATCTATCTATTTATCTATCTATCTATCTATCTATACGGTAAAAAAAGGATAGATATGATGGAAGAACGTTTTCACATATTTACTTATTCACACCAGATAATTCATCGGTTTAAAATTTTGTTATTATATATTGGCTTAAAAAGTTTTTGTTTGACATTTTTTAATGAATTATGACGTGCAGATTTCTAAAAATGACCATATGACCTTACCTTAAAAAGGATGGCTAAGCTTAGTTTTCATATACAAAATATAAATCAATGTTAAAAAATATATATATATATATATATATATATATATATATATATATATATATATATATATATATATATATATATATATATATATATATATATATATATATATATATATATATATATATAATTATATATATATATATATATATATATATATATATATATATATATATATATATATATATATATATATATACGATTATACATATATAATTATATATAAATATGTAATTTTCTGTAAAGCCTTTTTTTGAAATTTCTCAAAAAATTTTACGAAGGTTTGAGAAATATCAGAGCTAAAAAATAACAATTTGAAATGAATTTAAAATCAGGAAAATGTTTGTTGAGTAGTTTTTGAGAAAACTCCATCAAATACACACATACACAAAAAATATGAAAGAATTTTTTATATATGAAACATTTATAGAAATCCTGAAAACTAGAGCAAACTGAAAACATATATGAAAATCTCATTCAGCACAATATATTTAATTAAAACAAACTAAATTTGTTTCCGAAGCATTTGGTAGTTTACCATCGACGTTCCGACCTGTAACTAAGATTATAAAATTCGAAAGTTTAGAGACATTTTGTAATGATGAATTTGCTTCTTTTAATATAACGTAGAGCTAGATATTATTGACTGACAGCATGGATTCCTGATGAGCTTGTTTAATAGCACAGGGGATCGGTGCACGTGAGTTGATCTAACTAGTGTTTGTTCTTGCTTACTTAAC
>JABUQX010068040.1:30000-34069 GCA_015478945.1 Trachelipus rathkii
ATATATATATATATATATATATATAACTATATATATATATATATATATATATATATATATATATATATAAATAAATAAATAAATAAATAAATAAAATAAATATAAATAAATATATATATATATATATATATATATATATATATATATATATATATATATATATATATATATATATATATATATATATATATATATACTATATATACTATATATATATATATATATATATATATATATATATATATATGTTAATTATAAATATACGATAAATATTTTTAAATATTTTGATAATTATACATTTTATTTCATTTTAAATTTTTATTTTAATTAAATAAATAAGTTATTAAAATAATATGAATTAATTTGAAGAAATAAATATTATAAACAAATAAAGAAATTTATTTTTTGATATTTTTTATGTAAATATATATAAATTTATATAAATTTATATAAATAAATAAAAAAATAAGTTCTTAATAAAAAATTAAATATATAAATGTGTATTTTATATTATTTAAATTTAATAAAAAAAATAAAAAATAAAATTAAAAATAATGAAACATTATATTTTTAAATTAAAAAAAAAATTAAATATAAAAATATAAATACATATTTTATTTTTTATTATTAAATTGAATTGTTTAATAATTTACATTATTAATAATTTGATGAAAATCCTAACCTAACCTAACCTAACCTAACCTAACCTAACCTAACCTAACCTAAATAAAAAAAAATAACCCCCCCCAAAAAAAAAAAAATTAATAAATAGATAATAAAGAGTAAAATAAATATTAAATAAATAAATAAAGAAAGAAATTAATAGAAATGTAAATAATTAATAAATAAATAAATAAATAAATAAATAAATAAATAAATAAATAAATAAATAAATAAATAAATAAATAATGAGATTAATTAAAATTGCAAGCGGAAAACGGTTTCCAAAGAAAATTTAAAAAAATACCCGATATATGGCAACAACGCCAAACGAAGAGCAGGCTCGCCTGTCTTAATATCATTGCAAATATAGGAGTGGCCTAAGCATTTTATGAATCTGCTTTATATTATTCTAACAGAGAATAGAAGGTAATAATAGTATCGTAAAGACTACTACTACTACTACTGCAATTAATAATAATAATATAACAGTGATAATAATAATAGTAATAATAATAAAATAACTACTAATACTATTATGGTTAATCTCTAAAACTACAAAAATAATAATAATAATAATAATAATAATAATAATAATAATAATAATAATAATAATAATAATAATAATAATAATAATAATAATAATAATAATAATAATAATAATAATAATAATAATAATAATAATAATAATAATAATAATATGTGAATTAAATTATATATTCCGGTAGTGATTTTCTAGACCTATAATTCATCGCGAAATCAGTGAAACAATAATAATAAAAAAAGTGTAATAACAAAATGGCTAAAATCTTGATTGAAATCACAAAAATAAACAAATAAAACAAACAACAAAAAAGAAATAAAAAAATAAGAAAAACTTATTCGATTATTTAATAAATAAATTAATGATAGAAAGAAAGAAATGATTGAAAGAAAGTTTTTAAAATAAAGGAAAAAATAAAACTTAAAATATGAAATATAAGACACAAAGGACAGAAAACTAATGCAGAAATACAGAAAAATACAGAAAATAATAAAAGTTAATAAAAAAATTTGCTTTATATAAATAAGCTTATGAAATCCAGTTACAAAATTATTACATATTTACTTAAGCATAAAATATGCATTAAATAAAAAACAAAAAACTAAAAATTATAAATAAATCAATAAGTGAACAATAAAAAAAAAATCGTTCAGAATATTCTAAAACTAATTTAGTAAAAAAAACCTAAACAAAAAATAAAAAAACAAAACAAAAAAAAAATCCTTCCAAAATATTCCAAACTATTTAAAATAAAAAATAAAAGGAAAAAAATAATCCAAAAAAGAAAAAGCAGTTTCTCCCAAAATTGATCAATAGGATCTATTGATCAGAGTCACGTGATCAATGAATCGTGATACACGACATTAAATCTAGGATCGAAGCATCGATGGACGCTCAGAACTTTGCCTCCCTCAATTCTTTTAAAATAAGGAAAAGGAAGAAACTGTAAAAATGAGACTTAAAAGAGGAATAAAATTATCTCTGGTTTTCTTGTTGCCAAACATAGCAAGTAAGTAGATTTATCTTCCAATATATATATATATATATATATATATATATATATATATATATATATATATATATATATATATATATATATATATATATATATATATATATATATATATATATATATATATATTTATATATAAATATATATATATATATATATATATATATATATATATATATATATATATATATATATATATATATATATATATATATATATATATATATATATATATATATATATATATATATATATATATATATATATATATATATATATATATATATATATATATATATATATGGCCTTCTGTTTTGCCCATCTGACCTTTAAAAACGTAAATATAGAACATCTAGAAGTAAAATGTTTTCGCATAATATGTAAAGAAAACCATGAATGTGAGAACATTTTGTTCTTTCCGCTGCATGGTTATCTTAAGCTAACTATATATATATATATATATATATATATATATATATATACTATATATATATATATATATATATATATATATATATATATATATATATATATATATATATATATATATATAAAAACAGTATATTTCTCGGATTGTTTGTACTTTCTTCTTTGTGAAGATTTTCAATATTAGTCTTAAATTGTGGCGATGTTTACTTGCAAAGTTGTATATTAATTAAATTGACTACACTATCTTATAAGTTTTTTATTCCCTTATTAAAATAAAGTGAAATTTTTACGTGTGGCAATAGATTTTTCTGGATTTGTACCAATTTGTACCAGCGTTTGGATTCAACTGAAAACTCAAATTGATCTCCATTCAACACGTGCATTTTATCACTCGTCACCGATGTGTTATTAACGCATAAAATAAAAGTGGCAAGCGGTTTTCCTTAATTTGTACCAATTTGTACCAGAGTTTGGATTCAACTGAAAAACTCTAAAAATGGCACATGCATTTTAACACGTGTATTTTATCACTCGTCACCGATGTGTTATTAACGCATAAAATAAAAGTGGCAAGAGGTTTTCCTTAATTTGTACCAATTTGTACCAGCGTTTGGATTAAACTGAAAAACTCTAAAAATGGCACATACATTTTAACACGTGTATTTTTCAATCGTCATCGATGTGTTAATAACGCATAAAATAAAATATGATTTTAGTGTTGCACGCAAACTAAATTAAAACTATTAAATGGAAGTAATGTAAGAATAGTATGTGCCTAACGTGAAAAAAATGCTTATATTTTATGTCTTTCCCATACATTGCGATCAAAACGCAGCGATTCCAAAACCGCACGAACTCCCCCTGAAGAGATCATTGAATAGTACATTTATTCCATCCATATGAGCGTTTTAAACGCACTAATTAACCTATCCACCTGCGTTTGCGAAGCGTTAAATAATCAACTTTAAAAGAGCCCATATGAAAAAATTTGAAAAAAATTTAATTTACCACAAATTAAAGAACATAAACAAGAATACAATAAATTTTTGTCCTTTAAACTGCATTTAAAAATCCATTAATTTTAGTATACCTAATTAAACTATTTATAAAAAATTTAATTCAATATTATATATATATATATATATATATATATATATATATATATATATATATATATATATATATATATATATATATATATATATATATATATATATATTATACTATATATATATATATATATAGCTTCACCAATCTATATATTTTTTTATATATATATATATATATATATATATATATATATATATATATATATATATATATATATATATATATATATATATATATATATATATATATATATATATATATATATATATATATATATATATATATATATATATATATATATATATCTAATAACT
>JABUQX010068041.1:0-5000 GCA_015478945.1 Trachelipus rathkii
TTTCAGCATTATATCGATATCGTACGGCATTCTATCTACTTAATTTAGATTTAGATGATAAAATATCGTCGATTCATATAAATATATCTATACGGGAGAAGAAGAGCGAGAGACGCGAAATTAAAAACCAGCCAAACTTTTAACTCGTTTCTAACATACATTCTACAAATTCCATATATATAATAATATATTATATATATATATATATATATAAATATATATACTAAATTAATATAATATATAATATATATATATATATATATAGATATATATAGTAGCACTTTTTTATTTAAAAGGATGTACATAAAAATACAAATTATCAAAAATATCCGAACTCTAACGTCTACATGCATGTACGTGTAAACTTAAAACCCAATAAGAAAGAAAAAAGGCCCATTGTTGGCTTTTTATATCTGCTAATTTATATGTTAATTGTTTATTTTTTTTTATTTATTTTATTAGGGGCTCGAGCCGACTGGGGACAGAAGGGACTTCGCCCCCCCGTCGTCCCCCCGCTAGGCGAGATACCCGACTCTTTGACACTGGCATTTAAATCTGGGATCATTAGTTAAAAAAATAAAAACTATTATTGCCAACCTTGTCGCTCTATATAGTTCAAATAAATCGAAAAAAAAATCATTACATCGCTCGTTCGAATATATCGGTTTAACCATCCTTTTTTAAACGAAATTCTATATATTATATATAGTAAATATAATACAAATAGATAGTATAAAATATGTATATATATATATATTGTATAAAAGAATAAAATAATATATATAACTTTCTCTTAAAAAGGATTTAACCGATTATATACTCAACGAGCGATGTTAATCGATTTTTTTTCATTATTTCAAGGCAATAGAGCCGAATTTTATCACAATACAGTTTTATTTTAACTATATTTTTAATTTTTTAAACAAAAAAGGAATACCCAAATTAAACCAAATGTCAAAGATCAGGTTTCGGCCTCACGGACGACGGGATGACGTCCCCCCCCTCTGCCCACGGTCGCTCAGCCCCTTAATAAAGGTTAGAAAAAAAAAAAATAAAAAAAAAAAAAAATCTGAAAATTAATCTATATAAAAAAAGAAAAATGCCGAACTAATCTCTGTCTTTCATGGATTCAAATTAAATTTATAGTCTGGGTAGAATAGGGTCATCATATTCAAATTGTATTTTATATACATCTTTAAAGGGAAAGTGCCTAATATATATATTATATAATAATATATATATATTAATATATATATTATATATATATAATATATATAGTAATTATATATATATAATATAAATATATAGGACTTTGGCTCAAAATAAGGTTACAATCTTCTAGCAGCCTACTATTCTTTTCTTTATTTCAAGCATATGTTAGAAGAAAGGTTGCCAATAAGTTTTTTTATTTTTTTAAACAAAGAATACCAAGATTAAATCGCCAAAATGGAAAGAGTCAGGCTACCGGGGGACCACGGGGGGACTTCGTCCCCCCTGTCCCTCCGTCTCGAGCCCAATAAAATAAATACAAAAAAAAATGAAAACAAAAATTATCATATAAAATTAACATATATAAAAAACATGTGGCAACTTTTTCTCTTCTTATATTGAGTTAATTAACACGCACAGTGTACGTTAGACGATAGGTTCACGAATATTCCATAGACATTTATACATCTTTTAAAAGAAATCCAAATATAAATATATATATACTAAAATATATATATATATATATAATATATAATATATATTATATAATTATATATATATATAATATATATATATAAATAATATAATATAATATAATATATAATGCAATACTCCTTAAAGAAGGTATAATAAATACATGATATCAAATATCTCCAACCTATGCAACCCACAGGTTTTTGTTAGCGCCATTGGTCAAGCCAATTCCATAAATACACGGCAATGAAATTTTACTTTAGAATTTCTCACCGCATAGATATTGTATTTAAGTAAGAAAGTGTAGCTATTATTTTGCTTTTTGCGTTCTAATTTGATTTATAAATTTGCATCACTATTTTAAGAATAAAATTCTTTCAAATATATGATTTATTCACAAAATAATATAAATATATAAATAAAATAATAATAATAATAAATTAATATAATAAATAATAATAATATAAAATAAATAGATAAATAATAATAAAATAATAAAAAAAAAATACCCGCATGATATCTGAAAACTAATATTACAAAAAACTAATAACATTTTTAGAATCAGCGTAAAATTGTATGAAATGGGAAAAAAAAATTTTACTAAATTTTTTTTATATCTCCAAACCTACGATAGTAGAAGAAAACTAAAAACATATATGAATCAGCTGTTCAAAATTTTTAGCTCGAGCACGACTTGACAGTGATGGGGACGTTTTCCATAAACCCCGATGGAGGGCGATGGAACCCCCGCGACACCCAAATACAAGAGCGGGGCGTCCGGGAGACCCCGGAGGGGAAATAGTCAACCCCGTCGTCCCCCAGAGAGCCTAAACCCCGACTTTGCATCTTCGGTTAACCCTGGGTATTCTTTATTTAAAAAAAATAAAATCTTTTTAAAACATATCTTTCATTGTTTTCTAAATATTTATAGTTTTTTATCTATATATCTTTTTATATAAAAAAAAAAATAAAAAAAAAAGTAAATTTGTTTTTTTCGTTTTTACAATCTCCTTTACCAGAATATCATTTTCTTTACTATTTAGTTCTTCATCAACGGTAATTCTTCTAGTTACATAAATAAAAAATAATAATATATAAAATGATAATAATATAATAAATAATAAAAAATAATATAATAATAATAAAATAATAATAATAAAATAATATAATTAAATAAATTATTATCTTGAAAACATTTAAAATGCGAATAATTCTCATCTTTCACTAGAAAATTAATTAAATAAACATTCGTAAGCTTAAAAAATTGAATATAAATTATAGAGTGAGCTTTCCTTATTTATAATCTTTTATAAAAGGAACCGATTTTAAAATTTTTTTTGAAACTATATTTTATATAATATTTTGGAACAATTTATACATCCTAGCCAACTTCTAGTACGCTTTTACGTCTAAGTACTTTATTGCGCTTGCTTATTAAAATCCTGTTAAATCTGAATAGAATACATGTACACATACATCATGTTAGGACTACAATAGTCATAAGATTCATTAAAAAAAAATTAGAAAACAGATTTGCCAGTACAAAATTAAAATCAAAATTCATTAAAAGTTCTATATAATGAAAATTGCCCTTTAAAAGGAGAAGTTCTGAATATAGATATAATAATATATATAAATAATTATATATTATATATATATATATATATATATAATATATATAATATATAATATATATATATATATATAAAATATAATATATATATTTAATTTATTTATATTTAATATGTAATTTATGTATGCAAATTTATATGCTTAGAATATATTTTTAAAAAAAATTTGAAAAATCTAAACCGTTTAAAAATTTACATAATTAAATGCCAACAAATAAATAATAAAAGAAGAAAAAGCGACAAATTGTACAAAAAATTACACGATGTTGCCCGTTCCGAAATCAAAATCTTACAATCAAGTTCGTTACTAAGCTACCTTGACTTAAGTGAAAATTTCGTGCAGAATTTTGCGACGTAAGGTTCCTAAACATTAAAATCTCTCATAGAACTTGTAAACTCTAATTCCGTTAAGGAGAATCTAATATTTGCAAAATTAATAAAAGGGACCTCTTATAATACGCCTAAATAAGCAACGGTATTTATCATTATATTTGTAGCTAGCACACTCAGCCTATTACTATGCGATAGAATGCTGAACAATATATGTGAAGCAAATATCTCAATACTCGGAGATTTTAACCTTTTGATTATCTCAATTTTTTTTTTTAAAATTTCTAAGGAAATAAATACATACATAAAATTAATATATATAATAGAATAATATATATAAAATATAATATAAATATATATATATTATAATAATATAATATATATATATTAATATATATATAATATATATATAATATATAATATATATAATATATAATATAGTAATATATAATAATAATATATATATAAATAATAATATATATATATATAATATTATATATATATATATATATATATATATAATATATATAATTATATATATATATTATATATAATATATTATATAATATATATAATAATAATATATATAATATATAGCACTTATCTTAAAGATTACTAAAAAAGTACATAATATCACACATCGCATGAGCTTGCTCATCAGCCCCGACATGTCACGGTTAGCTTAAACTGCCATATAAAAATCAGCGAAAAGTTTCAAAAGTTGCTTTACATTATTATATGTAATTTCTTTAGTTTTTTTATTATATAATATTTTAAGGGGCCTTCGAACACGGAGGACAGAGGGGAGATTGAAGTCCCCGTCGTCCCCGTGAGCCGGAGAACCTGGACTTTTCCATTTCTTTAATCTTTGGTATTCCTAATTAAAAAAAAAAAACTGTTATTGCAACCTCGTGTCGCTCTATTGCCTTGAAATATCGAAAAAAAAAATCGATTAAATTGTTCGTTCGAATATATATTCGGTTAAACTAACCTTTAAAGACAAAGTACAATAGACGTATATTATATATATATAAATATAAATATAATATATATATATTAATATAAATATAATATATATATATAAATATATAGATATATATAAGTAAATATATATAATAGATAAAATATATATAAGTATATTTTTTGTTACCTTCATTTATTGGTGTCATTGTTATTGTTCTACGTCATAAATATATACGTTCCTTGAACTCTTTATAGTATCTCCTAAAAGAAAGAAATGATTAAAATTTTTTTTAAAGATTCTTATGCAGCAGAAATGCTTATCTGAGGGTACCCTTAGGCAAAGTCGAGTCGTCTTTCAAAGAGCATTCATAAATAAGGGCCTTAACTCTTGAA